>VRLP01005559.1:0-35823 GCA_009660295.1 Lophius piscatorius | reverse complement strand
CTCAGCAAATGCAATTGCTACTAAGTCAAATAGAGTCATTTGCAGTGAACTCAGCTGTGAGGTTGGACATATTCATATGATGAAGAATGTCTGGGAGAGATTGGCAAATAGGGACAACTGTTCACAGACACTTACACCTATTCACCTTTACTGTCTGCTTTTGGATTGGGGGAGGAGCCCACACAGGCAGAACCCTCTTACTTTAGTTGTGTTTTTCTCCAGCTGTTGTTGAGAAAATATTGTGGGAGGAGTAAGTATTTGAATGGCTATTTAGTAAGAGTGAATTAATTCATCGATCTGGATATCAGTTTGTTGAACAACGATCCAATCAGATCGATAGAAAGAAAAAATATCAATATATACAATATTGTTGTTTTTCAGATAGGCCTTTATTTTGAAATTACAACCTGTACAAGCCTGCAGTGTTTCCCTCACACAGGTTCCCTTCCCTACCGGCACACAGACCTGTGGACCAATGGGAACAACCAGAGGCTGCAATTTAATTTTGTACTTTTAATCTGCTCTCCCTGAACGTTTGGGTTCACTTTGGCAGATAACCCGTTCTTCAAATGAGAGATAAAGGCTTCCAGCTGCAAGCTGAATATTTAATGCCTCAAAACAATTTGGAAAAATAATTAGAGCTTGGCCCATTACCTTAATGCTTACATATATTGGGAATTACTGTTTACATGCTAATGTAGTTAGCATTGACACCGAACCATAATCAAACAATAAACAAGTATGTGCAAGTAAACTATTTCACTAAACAAAAGTTTTGTTCTGTAGGAAGTAATACTTCCAAAACACTGAGCACAGCACCTATCAGAACATTGTAAATACAATTTCATGAAACGTAAAAGTAGACAGTTATGTTCATAATTTAGAGGGGTCAGGGGTCCTTAATGATTACTGATAAGAAAAAAAACCCATTTTGTATGTCAACATGAAACATGTGGGGCTTCACAGGGAAACAAAGGTCTTTGTTCTTTTTGTTAATGTGATTTGCTGAAACGTCTTTAACAGTTCAGCAATAAAATTGTCAAAACATATCAAAGTTGTTTTAAATTTTTTTCTTTGGTGAAATGTAACCAATTTTGCTAAATGAGTTCAGAATATCGTGTCAAATCGATCGCAGGCCAATGAATCGGATCGAATCGTAATTGTATCTTGGCAGACTTTGTGATATCGACAAATATTGTATCGTTCTCCAAAGAATCGATATACTATGGTATCGTGATGGAATTGGTTATAAACAGCCCTACTATTTAGCCATGTAAGGATGAAGGCTTACCATTTTTCAAATGGACCATTGTGCTTTGGATTTTCTTCAAGTTTACAAATAAACACTCCAAACAGGATATTTAAAACAGAGACACATTTGAATATATTCTCTAATTGACCAAACCCTCTTCAGTGTGCATTGGAGTCTTATGAACCATGCAGCGCTCCTATCCATTCACCTGTATGTTATAGGAGAGAATACTGATCTCCAACATGAATTAGGATGCAAATTAGATGCGTACAACTATTTTCCTAAAAATACAATAATTTTAATTCTTTCGTGTGATGATCAACATCTCCCATATGGCACCACTGCTCAAAGGTAAGAGGAAGATTTTGAACCCAGGAACTTCTTGCTGTCTGGCAGCTGTGCTACCCACCACTACATCAGGCAAAATGTAAAGTTCCCAGGGAACACATCTAACCAGAGAAAGCATGTGATCCAACACAAGATACACTTTTAGCCATAACATTATAACAATTGACAGGTGAAGTTAATACCACTGATCATCTCCTTATGATGGCCTATATTATATTTGTCCTGAATTTGATGTAATGAATGCAGAAAAAAATTAGCAAGTGGAAGGAGAGTGACGTTGACAATGGCCAAATTGTTTTTTCAGAAACAGAGGACCTTTGCGCATGAATTGCAGTCATAAGTGTGTGAGTTCATATTCACAATGTCAACATTTGTGTTCATGTCGTCTGTTCTTTATGTCTTTGCTTATTGGCAAAACAATAAATAAAATGACATGCAGTTTTGGAAACTAAGCCTAGGCTGTCGTTCCTGACAGCACAGGTAAATCCCCGAAAAGCGCCTAATTAACTGCGTTGTGCAAGCAATCCTCCCGATTCAACTCTTAATATTAAATGCGAAGTTATGTCTGAAAAAAGTGTATATTGTTAAAAAAGGCTCCCCTTATTGAGTAAAATTTGAACTGTGAGTCTAAAATATGATGTATACATGATTCACATGTACCACTTTGGACTAAATCGACCCAACGGTTGAGATATTATGGCTAAAAAACCTTTGGAGATAAATCTCCCCCTAGTGGCGGAAGTATAACATGACCTTTCCAAAAATCAATCCCGTTCTTCTTCACACTATGTATTGAGTTATTGCGTTAACATCACCGTTGTCATCACCAATCTGCGGCTGACGCATCATTCCTGACTTCTCGTGGATATAATTCTGCTTTTTTTCGGTCATTTTTTCAAGGCCGGTTTATCATAATGTACAATATAATAGAAAATTAATGACTTCATTAACCAATGTTAAGAAAAGTATCTGATAGCGTTGGATAACATTGAATCATTCTGTATTAAAAAGGGACTTTAAACATAAGTAACTAGATGCATTTTGAATCATTCAGGTCACATCCCTAACTGATTGTTATTAATGCTCTCTTTGGCTTAACTAATTGTAGTCCAGTACTGATTGCATTTTTTCTCTGATTCCATTCATTCAGTCAAATACATCTAGGTTGACTAGAGAGTAGAGCGTAAAATCACTTCAGCTACTCTGACATTTTTGAAGAGCTGCCTCCTTTTAAGAACAGCAATGGTCAAAAATGGCATTAGGGTTAACAGTTAAAAAGATTACAGAAAAAAATCCGTTGAGATGTTTAGTAAGGATGCATTTGAGCGAATTTCAGATATCAGTACACATCACTTCAAATGAAAAAGTGCCCAGTGCAATATTATGGCAGTCCTTCCAAAAGTTTATGAGATACGTATAAGTCTGGACCAATATTTACATGAAATCACACCTTGGACCCCACACTTGAGACATTATTGACACGGAATAATTACCACTTCATCCTTCAAGTATGTAGCTCTAATGTGTTTTAACATTCTATTTGGTCTATCTTTAATCTTTCAAAAAATGCAAAAATTATCAATAGATTAAAAAGAACTGAATGCAGACATATAGAACATCGGTGTGGTTGATATTTCACAGAAATCACAAAAATTATGGCATGCATGTTTGCATTATTGAGAAGCATGCTGACAAAGTTTCCTGCTGTCATCATCACAGATGGCTGACAGATCATAGCAGGGAATTGCATCTCACATATGAATGTGAGGAAGGAGTTCATCCCCTCTCTCTCTCTCTCTCTCTCTCTCTCTCTCTCTCTCTCTCTCTCTCGCGATGGTTTTCGTTGTTGCTGCCTTCTGTTTTTTCTCGCTCCAAATGCTTGGCATTGAAGCGGTAAGCTATTAAATAAATTAGGCTTCCTCTTGTGAGCCTGACAAAGGCAATGTAAAATGAGAGGCCTGCCTTAGTGCTTTGTTTCCCAGCTTAACCTTAACCTTCCCTGGGGCTTACTCAGGGCAGGCACTCCATGGGTGTCAACAACAAAATGATGTGCTCCTATCCTCTTTGGAGCCATTTAAAACAGAGAGTGAGCTAATGTCGGTCAGTTTCTGTCTTTCGTAACCGTTTCCGAAGCTGTAACACTCCCTCTACTCCTCATTTTCACCCGCCCTGCTGTACCCCTGTCACTCAGCTGCTATATTCTCTGCTCCTGCTGTCCTTCACAAGCTAATCTCCTCCTCGTCATGTTGCGTGTCACTAATGTTGCACTAGGTCTCAAATGCTGCTCTGAGTCCAAGACTTTTGCATAATTATGAGCTTTATCAGTCTGCAAGGGACCAACTAACACTACAACAGGTGTCAACTTCCTTTCTGTCTGCACCACAGAAAATTACAGAATGGAACACAGCCAGCAGGGACAACTGCAGAGGAGTCCGGCGCTAAGGTGCAGCTCCCAAGCTACCCCAACTGCTTTCTGTTGGCAGTTAGTAAGAAGCCACTGCTCTCTTTTTTAAATGTATGGATAAATACATGGAAACTTTGCCTAATGGCTCCCTGGAGTAGTCCATGATGTCTCCAACGGCTTGTTAGGTTCCGCTTTCCACTTCTAATTTGTCAGGGTCCATTAGCGTTCCAGTTGGTGAATCGTGTACGGAGAGAAGACGCCTCAAAGAACGAGGACGCTAAGTCCAAATATTCCTAAATATCTCAGTGCTTAAACACATGGTGTTGTAATCTTTACCAGGAATATTAAAAGATTAAGGTTGGCAGTATTCATTTTCTATGTCCCCGCCAAAGGGCCAACGGAGGGTTTCCATCCCTACATAATGTCCTGACAATACAGAGGATGAAAAGTAGATCCACATCTACTCCTCAAAAACCGCTTGACAAGATTTGATGACATTTCACACTTGTGCATCCCATAATTGTTCTCTTCTATAAATGTATTTTTACATCCCTCCACATCAGCACATAGTGAGTTTGGTTGTCCTTGAACACAAAAATATGTTTCGGGCAAGATGTTTGTAGATATTCATTCATTCAGGTCATGTTAATCCATGTTGGTTGAATCCAAATCAACTGGACTTCTGTTTTGTGTTGAAGACATTTCACCTCTCATCCAAGAGGCTCCTGAAGTTAGTTTTTCCATTACCAAATAATGGAGATCTCCCAAATGTTCAATCCGAAGACTATCCTCTTGCAAACTTGGGCCACAGTTACTCCTCATATCACTTTATTGTCCTCATTTTTCACACATCCTCAGTCTCAATTTCCTGCTTCACGGTCTGGGGCATCAGTTGATATCAGCTGTGCTCATTCATGTAGCCTTATCCATCCAATCACTGTGTCGCACCTGCATGATTAGCCCGTCACCATCAGCTGCTGTCTTTTAATATGTCTCTCGCTGCATCCATTTACTTCTGCATGCTGCTGGTTCACGCACCTTCAACCTCCTCATCACCGCCTAGTTCTCGCAGATCCATCAGCCTCATCATTCATCAGCCTCTAGAAGAGTCTGAGCAAAAAAATACTCTTAAATAGAGTAATTATCACGCATCATCTTTTTTATTAAATCTATCCTCTTTTCTTCAGTGACCGTGTTCACGGATTGAAAAGACACTAAAAAGATCAAACTCATGTATTGTCAGTTGTGGTTTAAGTGCAGTGGTTCCTATGAATATGCTATAGTTGATCAATTAAAACAATATCAAATATTTTTATAGTCTAAAGATATTAGTGTGACTTTTTTCCAAATTTTAAACTCCTAGTGTCAGATTTTGCCCTACACTCTCTGCCTTTGTTTTTACGTTGAGTTGATCGTTGTCACCAGTTTCCAGTCGCCCCACTGTATACACATTTGTGCGCCACCAGTTTGTTGCCAGTCCGTTCGCTGTGTGTCAAAGCTGTTCTCTCCTTTGAGGTCCCTGTATCCTTTGAGTTTCCAGTTTCCTCAATATATGATTTTTGTATTTAGTGTTTTTTATTGTTGTTCTTGTTTTTGGGTGATTTCGACAAAGTTGGCCCTTGTCAAAATCACATGAATCTTTGTGCTTGCGTATTTCTACTGGTTCCAACCCATAAACTTCAAGGACAGAATCACCCTTTGCTGTCTATTATTTTCCACCCACTAGGTGGGTTTACATGACTTGTGATCTTTTCCGACCCTGTGTTTACTTTCATCGACACATCTAATCTGAAACACTTTCAGACATGCCAGACGATCCACATTCCCGCTCATAAGGTGCCCATAATGCTTCGGTGCTGACCACCAACAAGCGTTCAGAAGAAGAATACGATTTGGATGGTTAGATTTTCGCCCATCTAACCATCCAAATATGTTAAAATATTTCAAAGTTTCCGTGAATAAATCATACTCTGATCTAGACCGGTAGAGTTTTGAAGTCGCCGTATTTAAAATGCTTAGCGGCACTGAAAAAACGTAGCGGAGCATTACATCATGTCGTTGTGCTTGAGCAAATACAACTCATAACTCGTAATTAGGTTGTCCATGTAAACCCACCTACTGACAGCTGCCATTGTAACTAGATAATCAATTCACTTTACCTGTCAGAACATAAAATGCTATGGCTGATCGGTTCTTATCACTATTGTCTCCCCCTCCCCCATTACCCCTGAAAGACCAATCTTTGTTGTTTTAAGTGAGATTCATGCTACTAGTGCTTAGGGACCGAAATTTCAGGTCATCCTAGTCTCTCTTCTGTTACTTCTCTCAGATGCACCAGGTATTATTTAGCATCAGTCAAAAGTCAGGGCCACCCATAAATAATTTGTGAAATTTTGCCCCCAAAGAGCCATTGCCCATTGGTATATTTTGCAAAGACAGCTATATACTCTTTAAACCTCCACATAGCGCCCTTATATGGTGGCACTATCTCCTTTATGCAAAGCATGTTCTTGCAAGATTTCATGAAGCTTACTAGTTTACTGATGCTGTATGTACAGGATCAGATGACTTAGAGTGAGATGCTAGCATGATTGTGATATCTAACCTGTGGTACATAGCAAAATAAAGCCAATAATGTCCAGAAGAAGTCCGAAGAAGTTTTACTGCTCTCACAAAGATGATAATATAGAAAGTGTGATGAGGACCTTGAACGATCAGTTGAGCACAAGAAATTCTTCCCTTTGATGGCCCCAGTACGTTCCATTCCCACCTCATATTTGTAAAAGCTCTGAACCGTGACCTTTTTCTTGAAAATACCCTGATTAATATGAGATCTTCTTTGTTGTTGCTTTTTTTTTTTGCTTTGTAATTGGACATTTTTCGCCCCCCACACGACCAAGGATCAGCAATTTCCTGACGTCATTTGCAAACAGATCTAAAGGGCACCCTGCACGTTTGTATGAGAAGCTGAGATGTTTGACAAAGTAAGGACGGCTGTAGCTCAGCGGGTAGAGCGGTTTTCCCCTAATCAGAAGATCGGAATGAAGCCAGTTTGAATCCCAACAGGGTCAAGACCTTGAGCAAGACCCTGAAACCCTAGCTCCCCAGGGCGCCTCAAAAGGGGCTGCCCTCTGCTTCCTCAGGGACTGGTCAAATGCAGATTGATAATTTCACCAGGTTGTACTGTGTATAGCTGTATGTGATAAAGGATACATTATTATTATATGACCTGGTAGTGATGGGCTTAATCAGCATTTTGTGAACTTGGCAGGGGCTTGAATGAAACAGATGTTCCATTTATATTATAAAGTCTCACGCTCTAGCTTTAATCAAGTGCAAGTCAGAAATAAGCTTAAATTTATGATGCGTGAATAAAAGCAAGACTTGCACTACCAGGTTAGAAGACTCCTCACCACCAGTGACTCAAAACAAAGGTGATGACACATTCATTTCTTGTAATTGGTTTAGAATACACAGGGTTACAGGAACTCTGTTGTCCCTCCTTCAACATGAATATGATAATGGCACATAAACCCTCAGAGTCATCAGCTTTATGATATGTAGTCGAGCAGCAGTGTAAAAGCTCCACCACTTCAGGATGCATCATGATGAATTAAATTGGCCCTCTTGGCACTGGTCAGGCCAAATTAAGTGGTTCACGGATTAGGGTCTGGAAAGCGAGGCCTGATCAAGCACTTTTGATGAATAACTTAACTCCTCACATCATTGAAAGTTAATGGTGAGAGCATCAGGGTAAAGGGCTGTATGATAATCTGTGTTTATTATGTGTGTAGGGCCATTAGCAGCAACTTTGATTAAAATCCTTGACACAACCTTGTTAGCACGGGGTAGTCTTTATAAACTGCCTCACTCAGCAAGTAAAATTGCAAACTAAATTGCCACAGCACACAGTAAAAAACTTTTCGGTAATCAGGGCTTAAAGGAGAGAAATATTTAATGGTTTTAGTGGTGTTTTGCATGGGGTCTGTGTCTGAATAACTGGCCATGGTGGACAGGGAAGCAGGATCCAGAGGAGGTTCGAGTCTGGCTGAATGGAAATAATTCCAAACAGTCACTCACTACATCACCTCACTCTGAGATACTGTATAATCGGCAGCAAGGGAACATTTGGTCCCCAAAAGTCAAAAACCAGGAAAAATAGGTGATTAAAGCATCCGAGCAACTTATAAGGCCCAAATTACGATGGCTAGACGACAGAGTCAGAGCATCTTCAGAACTGCAGGACTTGGGTGTTTCTGGTCTACAGTGGTACGTTACTAACAAAGTAGTCTAAGGAAGTACAACGGGTGAACTGGCAAAAGGGTCATGGTTGCCCAAGGCTCATTTGTGCATGTTGTTAAGACCTTAAGAGCCCTCTCCTCCCCTCATTAGTGCTAGCAAGTCATGGGTGGAATGTGCTGTCCTCCCGAGTGTGCAGGTGACTGAAACCGTGGCGACTGATTGGAGGTGGCGTCTTTCGGTAAGGATGAGATAAGATGACTGAGATCCAGACAGCGGAGGGCCGAAGCAGAAGCTGATGCTGGCCAGCTTTTTCTCTCTCTCCCCTACTTCCAGTCACGATGCCAGTGTTCTTGCCTGAGCCATACTATTTGATACTATTCTTAGATTCTTATTAGAGAATGGTGTTTTTTATGTAGTTAGTAGTAGTAATTATTTGTTTTAACCAAGAAAATGTTGGCGCCTGAATTTGTGTAAATACTTTGTGGTCCAGTAATAAGTAGTTGCAAATAAGGTTATTGCTGGTTTAGGATAGCAGTTGACATATGTACAGCTGTGCAAGGATTGAGTAAATAAATAGATACACACATACAAACATATTATTGTTTTGCAATGTTCAATTCACATATGGCTCTGGGGTAGAAGCTATCTTTGAGTCTGTTTGTAGGTGCTTTGATGGACCTGAACCGTCTGCCCGAGGGCAACAGCTCAAACATGTGGTGTCCAGGGTGGGCTGGGTCTTTAAGGATGTTGGCTGTCCTACTGAGGCAGCAAGAGCTGAAAAGGTCCTCGAAAGAGGGGAGTGGGCAGCCGGTGATTTTCTGGGCGGTTTTGATGACCCTCTGAAGGGCTCTCCTGTTCACTGCTTAGCAGCTGGCATACCATGTGGAAATAAAGTACACCAGCACACTTACGATAGAGCAGCATAGAAGGACACCAGAGGCTTCTCCACCAGGCTGTTCTGGCTGAGGATTATCTTGAAGAGGAGTCTCTGCCTGCCTTCTTGATTACTGTGTTGGTGTTTCTAGTCGAGGATATGTCCTCTGCAATGTGCGTGCCCAGAAATCTGAAAGCCCGAGACCCTTTCCACACGGTCATCGTTGATAAATGAGGGTAGAGGGTTTCCTCTGTTCTTCCGGAAGTCTATGATAAGCTCCTTTGTTTTTCACGGTGTTCAGGATTAGGTCATTGTCAGAACGCCACGCTGTCATGCAATGGCATCCTCACTAGACCTATTTGCTTTGTAGGCAGACTGGTGTTGGTCGAAGGTGGGTGGGAGGCTGGCTTTGATGTGCTGCTGGACCCGCCTCTGGAAACACTTCATGATGACTGGTGTGGGTGCGACCGGGCCGTAGTCGCTGAGGCCGCTGATAACAGGCTTTTTGGCAGCGGGATAACTGGGGCAGACTTCAGGCCCGTTTGGATGATGGATTTTGACATGCACAGGTTGAAGACCTCAGAAAGCTGGTCTGCACAGTCCTTCAGAACCCTTCATGCCATCTGGTCCGGCAGCCTTTCTCGAGTTCACTGCTCTGAGCACACGCCTAACCTCATGCTCCTGCACTGCACCAGCTCTGCTTGCTCCCCCTCGAAGCGAGCAAAGAACAATTGAGTTTCTCTGCCAGTGAGGCATCACCGTCGACTGTTGTGCTCTAGCTTGACTTGTAATTGGTGATCTGCTGGATGCCCTGGCACACCCGCTGTGGTTGTGCACCAGTTGCTGTTTACGTAAATGCATAATCCCCTCCTTTGCTTTTACAAGGGTCTTTGTTCCTGTCCCAGCAAAATGCTGTCCGGCCTGCTAGCTCAATAGCTTCATCTGGAATTTTTTGATGATGGATCTGGTGTTGGAGAGAAAGATGCTGGGTAGCGGTGTTTTTTGTGGTTGCTTCCTTAGCCTAACGAGTAAGTCTGATCGACAACTGCGCTTTTTTTTCCTCCTTTGTCTCCTCCGCCTCCGCCGCTTGCCGGAGACGACCACAGTCCACTCAGAGCCCTGTGTCCTGGCCATCTCCTCCGTTATATTGCGAGAGTGCAGAAAATCACTCGTAACTGCCTACTTTTACTTTAATCCAATGACCAGAAGATTCTGTCATCTATAGGTAGGTTTTGCATGACAGACAGACATACAAATAAAAACACTTTAGAAAAATACGGAGGTGGAGAGCATTGAGTCTATGTTCACCGCCATCTTGAGCAAGCAAGCTTGTGATCCTATATTTGTTTTTATATCAAGGTTTCCCCTTGACAGGGATGTGGGTGTGGGGAGGAATGGAAAAAACATGTTGTCCAATCCCACTGAAGAGCAACAGTTGCACAAATTGCTAAAAAAGTTAATGCCAGTCAATGTTATGGCTGATAGAGTATGCTTGATTTTGTACTTTATGGAATACACAGTTTGGTAGCGAGATGTATTTGAGATGTTAGCAATTTAACCTTGGATCTTGAGTATATTATAAACTATTATAACATTAATTTGCCCACTTTGTCAATTTGAAAGTGAGTTTCAAGGGTTGTTTGTTCCTATGTGTCAGCCTTGTGATGAACTGTTGACTTCAATAGGGTGTGTACCCGCATCCCACCCAATGTCAGCTGGGATAGGGTCTAGCTGTGACACTTCACAGGATAAGCAGTTACAGTTAAAACTAAATGAATGAAGGTGAGCTGGTCCTATTAAGTCTTCAAATGTCTCCCAAAGGAGTGAGGAATGCTGCCAACTGGCCTTTTTTATGTATCCCAACCTGCCCATCTGTCATGGCCGACCTCGGGTTTGAAAATTGGCAGTGAAGTGGTAGCAGTTCAGCATGTCAGCTCTTTTGCACACCACCTATCTTCATAGTGCCATCTTGATAAATGATAACCCGCTGTCATCAAATCGGTACGCAAGAAGACTTACTTGCCAACATTCTTGTATGAGAAAGCACTTTTCGTAAAATCCACTACTGACTCTTTTCTCAATCTTACACCCTGTGAGGTCGGCTGGTTAGGCAATTCCTAAAAAAACACAAGGTCATCTTCTCTTCCAGGTATTGGGGGTCACCTGACTTACAAAAAGACTAAAACTCCATAGAACTACAATGATAATGCTAATGGACATATACATGTACCAAAAAAGAGGAGAGGAACAGATCCCTGCCCAGCAGTGGTCAGAGGCATCATGTTTTCAGGCAGCCATCTGTCACATTCTTTTGAAGAAGTACTCTCAAGAAACCCCATGAGGGAATCTTTTCAAATTGGGCAAAATTTCTGCTCAGATTCAAAATTGAATTAAAACTAAATTTGATTTTGGTGTGCAAAGGTAAAGGTCACTAACCTCACCGAGCACCAAATAATGAAAGATCCATGCCTAATCCACGTTCCTCCCCTTACGTGAATGTCGGCGTGGGATGATACGCGTCATTTGTGTGAATAATGCGAGTCAGTGAGTAAACACTCTCTCTTCCTGGAGAAGAGAAAGATGTGTCTTTCCACCAATTCACCCTATCATCACCCATGATATGTATTTTTAGTTTAAGCTACCACTATTTCAGAAAAACAAACACTTTCATGTCTGTGTTCACAAGATTATGCAGATGTGTAATCGGACAGTGCTGATAAGATTATCCTCCACCTTTGCCTCAGTGTTCAACTGATGGTTCATTTGTGACATTTGGAGACATTTCTTGCTCATGTTGAACACTTTTGGGAAAATAGTTGAAAAACCTAAAAGAATGAATAGTATAGTGCAAAACATAAAATATCGGTATGTACATCCGTGTTATTTGCTACTACCTTTGTGACAATGACCTTGAATCTTTGTGCTAATTATGCCACATGTAATTTGTGTTGCATTTGGTTTGAAAACATCATGGCACCCTCTATGATACCCCGTTTATTTTACAACCAAAGCTGGTCTGGTGGTATTACACAACATAAAGAGGCATAATATATAACACAACAGAACAATCATCCAGCGTATCGTTTTGCATAAGTGTTGAGCAGCGCTTTGTCAATGTGGTTGGGAAAAAAAGGAGCTTGAGGACCTCCTGCTGTCACCTCAGTTTGAGAACAATTTCGGGTAGATTTTCGTATTCTTTGACCTGCTAACCGCTGCTACTTGCACTTTATGTCAGCCAGCTGTGGAATATTTCACCCAGGCTTGCCCAGGCACTAGCCCCAGATTGAACAGGCAGTGTAAATGGGTTACAAAGATATACATTAGCCTATAGTAGCCCAACATAAGCTTAGTAGTTTTGTTGATGACTGTCAATGTGTCATGTTTCAAACTGGAAATTATTCACTGGACTGGACTGGACTTCACGTCATAGTAATATACTCTACTTGACCAAAAAAAAGCTTCTCATGAAAATGATGTCACTGCATAAGTAATTAAGTCTAGGACATGGTGTGGAGATGCATTAAAGAACCACGTGAGAAAATCTGATTTCACAGAGCCGTTGATATGCAGTGGTTTATTTTGGGGCTTTAACTTTAGCACTAATCTTGTATTTCATACTAAATAATGACGTGCGCAGAATACAGATGAAAAACAGAAATATGACACAGATGGAATAAATACCAAAAAACGCAGACTCAAATGTAGGAATGAAGGATGTATTTTAAGGTTCATTTTAAGCTGGAAAAATGGTTAAAACACTTTGGAACAATTTATTCATGACTCTTGGCTGTAGCTCCTGTTGGAACAAGTTGTGTTGAAAATGAAAATAATTAAATATTTAACAGAACTGCTTCCAAGGTACCATGTGATAGACCTTTTTTTATTTGTATGAAGATATCCACATCAACTTTTGTTCTCCATCCATGTTGTGGGTACTTTTGATCATTTTGCAGGAATTCATGGAGGGCAGGGAATGACAAAAGGTGTTTACTACTACTTATGAGAATTCACTCAGGCTGGAAAGTTGCCCATTACTCATCTGTTTAACACTTCAAATTAGTCCAGTAGAAGAAAAATGTCTGTTGTGTATTATACACACAAAAACAAATAATACTGGGGTACCAACTTGATGATAGATGTCCGTCAACGGTGGCCATAAGTTACAACTTATAAAATCCACGCTGGAGACAGTCAAAGCCAAGGGCATGCTGTTTTTTAGTTTCCAGTCGATCTGTCCATCCATTTCTTTCTCATGAATATATCTGGAATGCCTAGAGGGAATTACTTAATATTCAGCACCAAGACTCACTGGGACTCAAGTATGAAATTATTAAATTGAAGTGATCAACATTCAAAAGCACTCACAAAAATGTTTTTTGGCCATAATGCACCATTCATATACAAATTATCCCAAAATGTTACACTAATACAACATTTTTTGTGTGTAGAACATTTATTCAGAGGAACAGTTTGTAAACGGTTCTATTAGGAAAAAGGTTTTGTGATTGCTACCATTTTGGAAAGGTAATTTGTAATAATTACAGAGGACATCTGTGATATTAATCCAGTGTGAATGCTCTATGCCTGTCATTTTTCAATTAAAAATTCCACTGCAAATTACCTCCCATAATTCACCAAATACAGAGTTCAGGTGATTTTATTTAGTCCTGTGCGTATGGGCATCTCAGTGATTTGCGGGTGGAATTAGTATTTTGATTATTTCCTCCGGTGCTTGTGCAATCTCTTTACCAATTTAATTATGAAAGCTGCGGTGGATGTAATGAAATGCTATTTGAACTTCTGCTAGAGAAACGGGAATAATGTGTGTGTCCTGCAATTCACATTAATTAATACAACTTGCTGCTTTTTCACAAACACACAACCCGAGTGTCTCCCCAACCCCCCAACCACCACTGCCGAGGCTAGTATGAGAGAAACTACGGACGTTGGGTAGCGCCTACCGTCTCACGCTGCGGGCTACGTCTTTCAAACGTCCCTGCCATGCCTGCCAAAACCCCTGTGCATCTTTGGGGCTGACTGACCTGGTTGCACATGCGAATGCACCGCATGAAACAAAGACATGGGGGTGTGATTTCTAAATCACACAAGGTCCTCAGGCAATATTAGTCTCTTGCATGTAGGGCATACGAGGCGTTGTCATGGTTATGCAGACGCCGAGCGAGGTACTGACATGGATTTGAACGTATTAAGTCAAATATGTCCCACAATGCTCTTGGATTTTGCTCAACTTCCTACCTTTGGTCTATAACTTGGTCCGCTGTGCTTTCACACCATAAAAGACCCGCACCAGGGTTCACTTGGGAGCCAGAGTTCGCTTGTTTGGTCCGCACTAAAGTTTGAAAGAGTGTTCACACCACCCAAAACATACTGGACTATCTGAGGAAACAAACCCTGGTTCATTTAAAGCGGACCAACCCGCTCAGGTGTCAAAGCGACCTGAGATCTCTCATCCTTACATGCCTGCATCATTCACGGTTCACACACACCTCAGCATTATAAGAAGTTTACATTTCAGCCGCAGACTTACAGCTCACGAGTGGCACTTCAAAGAACCTACTTTTGGGATCTCAATAGTCATATGCCCTTTAACGGTCTTCCCACTGATCCAGTTCACCAGCTCTTTATCTGCCATATTGGTCACTATTTGGCAAAATATACGAACAACCACATCAATCATGCTCAGTAGGTATTTTCCATTCAGCCGGCAATCATAGTCATATACACCCATTACTCCAATGTCTTGCTAAACATCACTGCCAGCGGGAAACTGTCTGTACCTAGAGTGATTGGTACGAGATTATTTAGTCAGTCCACTGGTGCATCGCTATCTCATAACCTCAATTAATGCTTTGCCCTTCAGTTGGTGTAATTATTTTTAGCAAACCAAGCCATCTTTATGCAATCATACAGTCCTGCACGGTAAGTATCTTTGGGGGAATCTCTGTGCCTTCTCAATGGGGGGCAGTGTGCCCCTCATATTTGGGGGGATGTTCCATGCTGCTGCTCAGGGCAAAGACCCTCCGATCACAATCTCCCTGAAGAGTTTGAGCGTTAGAGACTTTCTAATAGACCCAATATCACACATCTGATGTTGCAAAAAATCATTCATTATTCAATCATTAGGGCAGCGTTCCCAGTTGGGAGTACAGTATTATCGTACCAGAGGATCAAAATGATTGTATTTTGAGAAAACGTATTCTACGTGTCTCGTAATTCCTGTTAGAGCTCAGTATTATCCTGTAACTGCTTTGTTATCCTCCTACTACTCTATTGTGTCATATATTTACTTTCCCATAACAATTGGAGAATATTGCCGCTGACGGAGCAGGTTTTCTCTGTGAGTGGATTGCAGGCATCAGACTGATACCTATATTATTATATTCTGTGTCTTACGCGTTATAAAGACGCATACACATCTAGACGCATCTACAACAAACATCACTGAAACAGCCTTATTTATTACTTTAAAAGATACAGCTGCTTCTAAAGTAAAAAAGCTTTGTTGTCGCAGCCAGTAACAGGTTGAAGCCATCCAGTAATATTATGGTTAATTTGCCACTCATGTTTGTAAGACTGGAGACGATGAAGCTAAGTTTTTGACTCTAATGTCCTACTTCTCCTCGCCTCTGCGTCATCACAGATGGGGATTTGGGCCATTATTGATCGTAAAGAGGGAGAAATTCTTTCACAAATAAGATAATTATCGTACTTCTGGCAAAACTACATTAAGGGAAAGATAACCCTTATAAAGCTAACGGGAGAGACCATGTGATAGAAGAGGAGGGGGTGTTCGACAGTTTAGTTTACATGTATTTTAGTTATTAAAACTATATGTGTGTGTTTATTCTGGTGTTAGATTACAGCAGTACGATATGGTTAATCTGGTTTGTTAAACTATACAAAAATGTATTACCTATGATAATTTAACTTTGTGATATTTTGGAGAAAACCTGTTCATGGAAGCGTTCAAGACACACAGGATAAAAGAGAATTATTTTACATTTTTCCTGATGGCTAGTCAGACTCCAGAACTGTGCTAGTGTGATGCTGTGGTCCCTTGGCTGGACTTTTATGTTTGTAATAGAAGAATAAACACTTAGTGCTTGGTACATTATGGAAGCCGAGGACAGCCATGGAGGCAGATAATTATTTTAGACTATTATTTCATAAAGAGCTAATCTCTTTATCATTACAAAAACAAGTTCCAATATTGCCGGTACCATAAAATAAACCCAATAATAACCTTAACATACACAGTACCCAAGGCCAAAGCAATTTATGTTTATTATACATGTTTAAGAAAACTCATATCAACCAATGGAAAATCTTGCATAATAATTTTTGGTGTTGCCATGGCGAAGTGTACACACCAGTCAAAGAGTAGCTATAAAAGCTATTTCTGCCTGTGTTTAACCTTGATTGAGATGTAATCTGGGCCGTTTAGCCATAAAGAAAAACTCTTTAGTCAATATGAAGAATTATTTGTTGTAATCACAATGTTGATTAAGGTTTTATCGAGTCACACGACTGCATGACCCGGAATCTAAGCGAAGCGTAACAGATAAGAGGAAGGGTGGATGATTTTTAATTTTAAATACAGCTATGAGACTCCTGATCAATGATGAACATTCAGAAAATAAAAATAAACTGACAGTTTTTTTCTCATTAACGCTAGAAAATGGTCATGAAACTTAACTAGTTATCTCAACAAAACGGTGGCGTGTGTTGCTGTGGTAACGAGATAATTAACGGCCAAAAAATAATTAGCAGCCTCCATGGCCATTCTCGGCTCCCTTGGTTCATCTTACTATCTTCTCAACATATTTTTGCTGCATAATCCAACCGCTAAGTTGTAATTCTAACAATTATCAAAATTGTTGATATTTTCATTTATAAAATAAAAAAATATTTTCATTACAATAATTTTTGTAATATCTTCTGGATTCTAAATGCAGACAAAGGCTTTAATAACAAAGACAAAAAAATAAGCCATTGGATATTTAAAGCCCGGCTGTGAAATAAAGGAGATATTTTGCTCTCCATTTATTCTCCGCATTAATCTGCTACTGATCAAATCATTCTCCCCCACGTCTGCTGGGCTATTAGGAGGCAGCTGAGCAGCTCCCTCTATTTAACAGAAACACACCAATCAATGGAAGCAACATGAGAAATGTGTTCACTGCATAACTGATGGCCATTTGGAGTATTGCAGTGGCAGCCTTATTTGTTTAAAGTCAGCTAATTTCCCACTCAAACAGCCTTTGTCACACAACTTGGACTTGGAAAAAAAAAACTTCCTGAAACTGGAACGCAATTTCTATCGCTTTTTTTTTTTTTATGAATCAACTCGCTACTTCATTTTAGATTTATTCACAGAACCAAATAAGGCAAATCCAATGATATAATCTTGAAGTGATTTCAATATGGAGCTACTCTGTAGTTGCTGTAGTGGCAAGAAACTACATCTCGTGCATTTTGAAATTTGGAATAATCAAATTTCCAATAAATAATCTAAATAAATGCCTATTAAATATTCATTTTCCATTTATCTGTTACAAATGTTCCAGAATCGGTGAATAAGTAGAAACCACCAGTTTAAAACCAGAATACTCAATACTCTTACCACCTAATTTGAATAAATTTTGTTTTGGGGAAAGAAAATCTGTTTTATAGTTCGCCCTCTGGGGATGTCAAACATCGTCAGCTTTTGATGAGCAGATTGTTAACCAGCTGATGATCTTTGTTTTCATCATCTCTCCTCTTTGATTCCTTAGTGTTTTTTATGCTATCAGTGTTAATGTTTATGAAAGCAATCGGCACAAAACCAAATTCTGATCGGACCCTTTACCGGACGACCTGGGGTTCTGTAGCTCAGCAGGTAGAGCGGTAGTCCCTAAACCTAAAGCTCTGTAGTTCCAACACAGCACATGCAGCTGACGTGTCACTGGGTCTTTGGGCAAGACCTTGACCCCTGATCTGCTCCTTGATCACTTCACAGGGGCTGCGCACTTCACTTGGGTCAAGTGTAGAGAAATCATGTCACATTGTTGTCCTGTATGTATGTACTGTAAAATACATGTGATAGTAAAGAGTTGACATTATTATGATAGAGTATACATGTGAAGTTGAATCATACCATCTGATCCAACTTAAAATCTGATATGTCCTTTGCCACATTCTTGAGGTTGAAAATTGGACTTGAGTCTCTGCAGCCCGCTGATGTGAACATAGCTTTTGTCCAATGCCGTTGGAATGAAAGGACTGATTAAATATCTCCAAGCTAATACGCATTATAAACCATTGGTAATGCACCCTACACTATACCAGTTCAGGAAGCTTGGTTCAGCAATTTAATCTCATAAAATAGAGCTTTAATCTGCAGAACCTCAGTCCAATAATGTCATTGGGACATTGTAGGAAACTTGCGGCTGTGTTGTAATTAAGCACTACCTCATCATGGCTGTGTCTGTCGTTTGCTGCTGACTTGACTAGTTCCTTCTCTCAGAGCTGTGAGACATCATTACTCATTTAATGGGAGAATATGCAGCGCTACCACCAAGGACAGTGTGAAATGATTTAACTGTTCACCTCCTCCAAAAACGACTTTTTTCTGCATGCTCTTCAACATCTTGATTTTACATCCTTTCGGTTTTGGAATGTCAACAGAAAAATCATTCTTTTTGGGAAGTATGCAGCTGGAAGTCTGTCTGTCGTAGCAAGGAGCATGGAAAGAAAACAAATGTTTCAAAATGAAACTCTGATGTGCCGCAATACTGTAAGGTTTTCTTTGTTATTATAAGAATCAATTTTCTTGTACACAGACTATTTACTCTGTTTTTCCTGTGTCTGTTTTTGGCTTTACAGTATTGTGGTTTTGTGAACAGCAACTTGAGGCAATAAAAACACTTACGCATAATGGAACAGCTGCTTTTAATAGCTCCTTAAAATGAACAACGGTGATGTAAAAAAGCATTTAAACTATTACAGGCACAAATTATATCACCACATTTACTTTAAGATTCAATCAGACTCAGGTGAAGATACATTCTGGTTAAAATAGATGGAATAATTGTATAGTCATTTCATTTATCATGGTAGATTAAAGAACAACGCAGGTTTAACTTTTGAATTGTTTGAGTGCTTAAAGTTACAAGAAATAGATGAAAAGCTGTAATAAAAATTCAGCATTAAATGTAAATGAATAGTAATTAATGAGTAGGCGAACACTATCGTCCTCAAAAAAGCCTCCAATCCCCTGCATTGTACAAGAAAGCCCTAAAGTGAATACCTCAAATTAAATGTGACTCATTCAACAGTCCATATTGACGAAGCGAAGTGATGAAGTGATGAAATCAGCAATATGCTCTTAGATGCAATATATCTATATATAAGATATATACATATATATATATATAAAGCTAGCTGTGGCATTTTGCACCAGCTGCAGCCTGGATATTTAGATTGACCCATTCCAACATAGTTGAGTCGTGTCAGTCCAGTCCAGGAGTGATAAAAGCATGTTCACCTTTTCTCAAGGCTCTTTAGTGCAGTAACTATAGCTAAAACCTTAAATTGAGTTAATGTGCATGTCAAATTTATTAAAATGAATCAAACATAACCTGAGATTCTTGACACGATGTTTACAGCTGTGTCCAAGAGACAAACAAATACTGTCAGCAGGCAGTGTCACAGGATCGACTCTTCAGCCTCTCGTAAACGTATGTTTGATCCTCAAAGTTCGCTATGATCCTCAGATCAAATACAAATGACAATACAATTATCCTTAATTTGCTATTGATGCACATGCCAAGAAGGATTGTTGTATGATGGATTCATTTACTATCAATTTGTTTTTCCCTGATATGAATAAACAGCAGTACTGCCAATATTCTCTGACCAATCCATCCATGTGAAGGTGCTGACAGTGCACACGGCTTTGGCTCCGCTCCACTTGTAACGCAGTTGGTATTGATCAGCAGCAGAGACAAGGCAAGACAAATTGAATCCAGTGGGAAGGAGCGCTAAATTTACTTTCACGATATCAGGTTGGTGGGTCTCAGTTTATTCATTTCCATCTCTTTCAATCGGATGCTCAACCGGCGCCTGCCATCTAGAAAAGCCATCATCGCTTTCCTTTCCTGGTAATTAGGCACCAGGCTGTGAGGTGTAGAGCTGCAGGGTTGGTAAAATGCACATTAGATACTGATGAAGGTTTTTTTGTCTTTGGATTTGTATAAAGGATCTCCTTGATTTGATTGATATGCACCAAATTCAAACTAAATCGGACAAACCGTTAGGAAGTTATGTCGAGATAATAGGGTTTTGCATTAAAAATGATCCCTTGGTGAGTAAAACATTAACTATTATAGTCAAATATGGTACATACGAGATAGAGCTCCTTGAATTGATGTAAATTCACCAATTTTGAAAAAATCGGACCAACAGTTAGGGAGTTACTTCTGAAAAACTCCCTCTGGTTAGTAAATTATGAACAATAAGAAATCATGTCCCAAAAAGCATCAACTAGTGTAGGTATTATTCAACCGACATGTTCCAAAATCAATCCAGGTCTTCCTCGCACTTAGGTCTATGTGGATATATAATTAAAAAAGATCCATGCAATAGTTTTGACGTTATAATGTTAACACAAAGGATCTGCGGCAGCCAACACCGCAGCAATGACAATAATATCCCTGACTTTTCTATATTAATTGGTATGTTAATGTTTAATATACCAATATGTTTCTGTTTTTTTTCAGTGCAACATCGCTTCTATCACCAAAATACTGAGCCCCAAAACAAACTTCGCTAGGAATCATGCTGCCCTGATCTCAGACTCCGGAGGGGTGATTACAATTTCAGTAAGGGTAGACTTATTGTATTTATAATTGATTTGAATTAAGATATTTCATTTTAATTTCAAAATTTATTTAGCTTTTTATATCTGACTGTTTTTTTTCTTTTTTTTTAAAGATTTCTAATAGTACTCCCAAAATGCTTAACTGTTCCTTTAAGATATCTAATGGTTAACAAAAGCTCAGTAGCCACAAATACTTGTGAAAATAAATCTGTGTCAAGAGATCTATGGTCCCTTGATTTCCCAGAATTGACCTGATAGCCATGTTTATATTGTCCTTCCACAAACACACAGTAGGAATCTCATTAGCCGTACCCTACTTTGTCTTCAGTGAGCTGTGTGCTAATAGAAGCTGATTGGCTCCAAGGCCCAGCCGCTAGTACTTATTATAGAAATGGCTCTGCACTGTCTGATGAGAAACAAGCATTTTGCCACAAAGGGATTTAGCCACCGCAGACATCACTTTACCAAGATGGGGAGCGTCAGAGGCATGGATGGTGACAAGGTGTCTGACTGCATGGGAGCCCTGCAGTGGAGGGGATTATAGAGCCGAGCCTAAAGATGGGGAGAAAAGTATAGGGAATGGATAAAGATGGAGAAAAACAATAGCTGTGGTGATGAAGAAGAGTATGCAGGAGGCAGAGCTGCCAGGTTTGCACTGTGTGAGATTTCATTATGCACCTGTCTCTAGGCTCTCCAGTCGAGGCTGTGTTCACAGGATTAAATTAAGTTGCCAAGCTCAGTCCTAAGAACAAGGAGAAGGTCCCTGGGCTCTGTTGACACAATGTTTGTTTTGAGAGGAGGTTCATGCATACACTCTCAAATCATGATAGTCAGCCTAATATAGAAGTAATGTGTTACAGCTTCAATACAGAGAGGCGCTGAGGACGCCGTGATGAGGAGAGGACAACGTTTTTCCCCTTCTTTGAATGTCATGGTCACTAAAATGGGATTTTAGAGGGATATTAGATTATTTGAAGATGCCTCATTCTCCCATTATTGGTTGTGAATGCTGGATTTCTCTCTGAAATTCAAATGTCTTTAAACTTACATTGTTGAATATCTTCAGGTTTCTCATTCTGTGAGGAAAAACTAACTATGTTTTGATCATTTATCCTAAAACCCTGCAAGAAGGCAAATGGTACATACATAGCACCTCTTTCGCAACAGTTGCCAATTCAATCAATTACACACATTCAAATAGACCTTAGTGCAAGTAAGAACTGGAGTGATTTTGAGAAAGGTGGGTTTTATATTTTTGACACTATGAGGAGCTTTATCTCCAAAAGTTCTTTGGGCAATAATTTCTCAGCCGTCTGTTTTATTAAGTCCAAATTTGGTGCATATGAATCAATTTGAGGAGATCAATTTAGTTTTTATCGTATTTTACTTTTATAGTTCATATTCTACTGGCTAGGTGGAGCTTTCTATGAAAAATGCTTTTTAAAAAATTTTTTTTTACATAACTTCCTTACTATTGAAAGAAACTTCAAATTTAATTTGGGGAGTTCAATCCGGGGGATTGCATGTATAATGCAAGGGATTGGGAGCTTTTCAGGATATACCCCTGCTGTCCATGAAAGCATAGTTCAATCAAGAATATTTTGACATTTGGACTGCAGAGGTTGAGGAAGAAATCACAGATCCTTTGAAAAGTGGATGACCACTCTCTTTGAGCCACGGCTACATGAGGCGAAACGCCACAACAAAGGGGACTTATGTGGACATGTGGGACAAAGGAGGGTTTCAGGATTATATGTGGGACAAATCACAAATAACCAGAATCCATTCCATCCTTACATCCTTCCTTTACAAACTGTTATCCAACCCAAGCTCAGTTATTGAATATACTGGATCATGGTCAGACTGTCTAAAATCAAACCTGACACCAACCTCTTAAGAGACGGATCCAAGCAAGATCCACCTCCTTTGAATCACAAGTTTTGGCTTTTCTGCCTAGAAGTCAGTTTGTGACTTTACTTTTAAAACAGTCACTAAACCTTCTGCAGTTATTCAGCTTTGGGCCACTCAACCCAAAATATTTCCAGAAAAATGCAAAGAGTTCCTAGGCATAAGCACAGATCCCTTTGGATCCCTTGGGATCATGGCTTCCGAACACGGTATATCGAGGTCATGTTCCTTTACATTTGTGAACTTGGATTCTGCTGCATGGGCTGCTTTAAATCTATGAAAGGAAATTGTTGCTTGCTAGTGATCTGCGATACAACGTATTTTCTATCTGATCCAATAATAAGTAAAACACAGTCTAAGTGTTGCCAATACGATCCAATACTGATAATTTGTACAAAACTTTGAGGTGGTAATAAAGTAGGCTATATCTTATTAGCTTTAATGATATTGAGTGGCAGCTGTGGATTTCCTATACCGGGCCTTCAGCGCTATACTGCCGCAATTCAGGTGCCCTAAAATAAGTTAACCCTGACGATACGACTGCAGGTTGTTGTCAGACTACGTAACCATGTACCACTATTATGCAGAATGACATTATGCAACACCGGAAGTAGATGTAGCATATGTATGCTTTCAGATGTAGCATATGAGGTATATGTAGCTTATACCTCAAATAAATGTCATTCCGAAATAGTCATCACATTTACTCCTACAGGTCTATATTTACAGATCAGCCAAGGAACTTTTAATGTTTCAAGTTTACCCTTTATCCAGTTTCTAATGAACCTGTTTACCCTACTTGTACCAAACAAGGTTTTCAAGCATTCCATCAAATGTATTACTTATTAAACATATTTGTTCTTTAATCAATTAAGTATATATCCTTTTTTGGGGGGAACGGCATGTGAAATTGTTTCACATTAATTAATACATTTTTTTTTCAAACAAAAAAAAGTTGTATTTAATTTAAACAGAAGGTCAACAAATGCATTTCACTTTCATGATTCAGGAAATCTGCAAGACGTTACAGTAATTGAGAGGAGGAGCAGCACATCTTTCGTTTGACACCAGCTGACAGCTAATGATAAATTACATTTGTTGACCTTTGCTTAAGTTAAAAGAAGAGGCAGTGTTGGACACGCTCGTTAATTATAGAGAAGATTGCTGCTCTGTATAATAGATATACGGGTATTTGTTGTGAACCATGACAAAACAGTCGGTGCTATTTCAGTAGAGGCAGTATTATTTTCACATTAAATATTACAAACGCCCGTTCCAGTATCCCTGAGCAGAATTATAAAAGCTGTGACTGGTATGAGTTTGGCATCATGTTGTACTTCAATCAAACATGGAGAAAGAAAGATGTAGAGCGAGTAATCCAGTGGCTTGAGTCTTACAAACAGAACCACCTGACACAAGAACAATTATACTGCCTCTCTGATCTCCCTCCTAACCGGGTTAATCCTTTGGTGTTGCTGACTGTCGCACCTCCGCCAGTGCCCTTCACGCCTCTACATATGGGCAATGAGACCGCAAACCACTGTTAGAGCTATTTTGAGCCATCAGCAGGGGAATACCTCTCAGTGATGTTTTGCAATATTTTAGGCCCAGTACATCCCCCGGATCCACCAACGACCCTTGTCCATCTCTTCAATGAGCTCTCTCTCAGTGTTTGATTTTCTAGTCCTGTGACCCCCACATCACACAGTGGTTCCTTCATAGGAGAGAAAGATCCAAAAAGAGATCTCAGGTGTGAATATTTTCTTCTAGACACAAATGTACGGTGGCCAACAGGGGCAAAGGCAAGGCAACCATCACTTTGACAACATGCCCACGCTGCGTATTAAGAAAACATCTTCAACAATTTTACAACACAAGCGTGCAGCAAATTAAGAAAACGTCTTCAACAATTTCACACAGACATAATGTACTTGATGAAGAAATATATTAACCACCATCTCCCATACTGACTTTAGTTGTCACCATGGCAACGCGTCAACAACGGTCATAACGACCAAATAGAAGTTAAGCGAAGCAACCATGGCTAATCAGAATATCATGGAATGTTTGTGTATTATATCTGTTTTAATTCGCTGAATGAACCAACTAAAAGCATGTCCAGGGATATTTTAAGAGTCCTTCGTAATCACTTCCATTGTCTTGTGGTTTTCGCTAATCATTTTTCCTAATGTGTTGATGAGGATGTGTGCATATTGTTAAATCGAAGGTGGCAGTGCGTTTGCCCTTGACGGCCACCGTAGAAATGAACTATTTTTATTGCCAAGCTGAGACCAACAAAGCCAACTTGGGGGAAATAACCACACACAATCTCATTTGTGTCTTAGTCGGATCCGTATAAGAGCTTTAAATTGTATTGAAAAAGTGTAATTTAAGTGCCTTAAACATAAAATCTCATGCTCTAATTCCATTTCTCTCATTGTAAACTCAATTTAATATCCCTTTGTCTTACCTATGTATCTAAAATGTATTCTTTCATATCATTTAGGAGCATTTTTTTCATTAGAGATTGAAGTGATCTAAGAAGGTAAAGGTCTGCCCCACAGATGCACTTACTGAAAATTAGGGAGGATTGAACACTCACGATAATACTTAAGTCCTGTAAACTAATGGTTAGGGATTCTCTTCTTCAGATAAAAACCTCAGCAGTTGACGACAACATTAAAATGATATGGTGTTTTAATTCTATAGAACTCCACATGAGTTGTTACTTCTTTAAGCATTTAATTTTATGGAAGGGAAGAAATACTGTCTAAACTTTAATGAGGGCTATTGCAGTTGTGCTTGAAAGAGGGAACACAAGGAAATTAACCCAAATGCAGACTGTGAAGACAAAACTGGTGCAATTTAGCACAAATTTTAGCATTAAAAATGATAAAATGTGTAAAAGGCTTACTGTAGATTCAAGAAGGCGAGGTTCAACTCTGAAGGGGACACATTGTGCAGAACAAATAACTTCAGCCCTCAGCATTAGTAGATCAACGACGAGACATAATTCCTAAGGATACTGGATGTGTATGCTGAAATGGTGGTATGATGATCTTCAGTCGTCCAATCAGAGAGGTGGAAAACAGCCTCCACTGCCCCTTTTTTTAAAGAGTGGGACCACCACCACATTCTGCCTCTCCACATTGAAATGAGTAGATGTCTTTGTTCATTTTATATGAAATGACCATTCTTTATTGTTTCCTGTCAAGGCAAACAGTATTATTCGTAGTTAATTGAAAGCCATGGACACGCTCTTTAAGATAGCGCCCTGGGTTTGGTTCTGCATGCAGCAGCCAGCTAGTGCAGCGCCGTTTCCTCCTGTGGAACCATAACATAATGATAAAGATAAATCACTTCCCTGCCCAGTTATAATCACATTGTCCAGCACTTCGCTTGAGAATACATAGTCCTATTTAATGCTTCAGGGGGTAATGTGCTACACCTGGACTGATCTCTACCGTGTGCTGGACTCTCTTCATCGTATATCTGCTGATGTTCCCCCATTATACTTCACACCTACCTCCACTATATGCTGTGAAACTCCTTGAGCTGTCACTGGCTCTGCTCCGGTCTCTCCAAGACAAACGTGTGTGTTGTGCTGAGTGATTCAAAGACTGTGATTCGCACTTCATATGAATAATACTATGATGTAAATATATACTGTATATATATATGTATATGGGCTGGGCTCAGCCTTAGAGATAGGGTGAGGAGCTCAGACATCAAGTAGAGCCGCTGGTCCTCCGCATCGAGAGGAGTCAGAATTCTCCCAGAGGAGTTGGTGGATGTGGCCGGGGAGAGGAAAGTCTGGGCTTCCTTGCTGAAACTGCTGCCCCCGCGACCCCGACCCGGATAAGCGGAAGATAACGAGACGATAACGAGACTTTTGAAACTGCAAGACGAAACCACTTACTGAAGTGTCCTTGAACAAATTGGAGTAATAACTGATCTCCCCAAGCATGCCGTCCACATTGAACGGGTTTCAAATAAAAATATTTTTTCTAAAGGAATAAGAAGTTCATTTTTAAATATAAATACCATTTTAAAAGGTAGCAAAGGCAGTGGCAAAATTATATTAGATTTTCAGTTTTTCCTGCCACAACCCCAACTTCTCCCACAGGGAGCCTTAGTCTTGTGTCCTCAACTTTAACCCGGTGTCAATCATTCAGTCCGTCTCTCTCCTCTGGCTTTGACATTATTTGGTCCCCTGGTATTTGTTTTCATCTTAAATTCTCTTTTAGTTATATAAAATAAACTTTGAACGTAAAACAAGAACTTTCCGTACAAAATTTGCGTTATAAATATGTATAAAATAACATCATCCCAAAATTTCCTTTGATAAATGAGGTTGTATACATACATCTACATATGGTAGGGTCCTAGGGCGAGTCCCAGAACCCCAGTTTGCTCCCAGGGTGCTTCCCACAACTCCCACTGTGCATCAGAGAACAATTTAACGATGTTGTACTGTGAAAACATGTGTGTTATTACTAAAGGTTTACATTATTATTATTGTAATACATAAATGTGATGATATTATTCTGGTCAGCCATAACACTATAACCAACTGCCCAATGTTGCCAAAGTCTGACTAACAGGGGCATGGACCCCTGTTAGTTATGAGAAGCGGCTTCCATGGACTGGACTTATTGTCCAAAACATCCCACAGACTCTCTATTTGATTGAGATCTGGGGAATGCTTCCAACACATTTAATTCAAGGACAAAATGTCGACTATTCCGGCCCAGTTGCCATTGTAATTAGATAATGTTATTGTATTGTATATTATATAATGATAAAATGTTTTGATAATACTGTGATGATGTAATTATCACTATTGCAATCTATTTCATACCATGTAATGCAATTAGATATATTTTAAATGATTCGACTTGGATGAGGATGCAAGAAAAAGGGAATTTTGAACCTTTGCCCCATTAGTCTTTCCCAGTTAAAAGTGTGTTCACTGGGAGAAGTGTTAATTTGAAGCTTATAATTCAGTTTTTTTTCTTCATGCTAATCAGTAAAGGAGCTGCCTCGTCTTCACGAATGGCATCCTGCTATCTAATGTCTCATTTACATGTAAGAAAACACCTTATATGATTATAATTAAAATTCAGACCAAGAGCTCTTGGACTCTCAGGTTCAAGCCAGGATATTTATTTTTCATGTGTTTCATTATGATACAGTTCCAACTGGGTGAAAGTGTTATTTTTATCCATATTGCCCTGCGGCGGGAGGGGCACTGAGTTCACACTCTATATTTCCATGTGCCAGCGTGCTGAAGCTGGCTTCTACAGACAGAGATGAAAGGACAAACTGTCTGATCGTTGTGTGTTTCTTTGTGTGTGTTGTGTGTTGTGTGAGTAAGTGATCTACTTTATGGAGGAGATATAGTGAATAAGACTACACCACTCACACCAGGTTTGTTCATTTTCCTGCTGTAGCCATGCATACCTCTCATTCACTATTAATTACCCCAATGGGAATGTGATCAAACATTAAAGTCGGGCATTTAGTTCTATATTTTCTAGTTACACATTTTCTATTTTTTTTTTTTTCGGATTGAAGACTTAAATTAATCCATTATTTATCTAATAAATACCAGAATCTTAATCAAAATATCACCACTACCACCTAAAGAAGGTTATCCTGATCCTTTTTCTTTACGTACGAAACACAAATATAAAATACCAAATTAGCTGTTTATTGATACAGGCAATTGTTGTATGCAAATATCATATACAATTCTGCATCACATTATGCGGCAGGCGAACCTCACTGTGACATTTTAAAAAGGCAGGCATCCTGGGCTTCCTTTGTGTATTTGGGGCTTCCAAAGCAAACATCAGTTTCATTTTAATATTGGATGAATCTATGCAAAAGTCTACAACAGGCCTGGTTTTCATACATTTGCATATGTGTGTGTATCACAACATCAACACCTCCACAAACAGATGCGGTACAACATATAAATAGATTCTATGCCACTCTCTGAAGGAGGAGTATCCTCAACACAACAAAGCAGAATTCAGGTGTTCCTTCGGAATAATTCATAAGGCGATACTCAGAAATATAACAGGGCAACGATGCAGACATACAAAGGGAATGGGATGGAAGAGGCAGACTAAAGAGACTTTACTAAGAGTTCAGATCTACAGTGAACATGACAACCTCAGTCAAGATAATAACTGCAGCTGTCAGTTACTATGATTTTATGAGGCATAAAATGGAGCTTAGATTAAATCAGGATAAGCTGATAAAAAATGTGAACTGATATGAGATCTAAACGCTAAAAAGTCAGACAACCTAATTTCATCCGCCAGGTTTGTCCAGAGCTTCAGCGCCCTGATACTGGCAGTTCTCCCCTTTTTGCTTCCGAACAGACTGAGGAACAGACAGAAGGTAACTTCAATAACTAATAATAATAGGTGCATAAATGGTTGAAGTGCCTTTTTAGTGATTAATAAAATAATTACATCAATTCTAAGAGAAGCCTTTAGTAAAGGTGAAGACAGGTGTACTATGGTCATGGCATTTAGTTCTTGTTAAAATCATAGCAGCTGAGTTCTCCAAAGCATGGAGTCTTGTTTTGTTTTCCAAACTTTATTTACAGCTTTGCATAGATAACAATATAGATGACAATACTGTGAAGATCAAATTGCCATGGTTGCACAACCCCACAACAGAGGACTTATTTCTAACAAAGCATCTAGGGGCTCCATACATGTAGATTAAGAAAACAGATTTAAAAAAAACTTAAAAAAGAAAATGAACACAGCATTAGCATTAACAAGTTGTTTACAAACAAAAATTTAAATATACATAAAAGCAATGAATAAAATAAAATAAATAACACATGTGTCCAAGGTAATTCACGTGTTCAAAAGAAGTAGAAGGGCCGGGTTTTGACCCAATTTTTTCTCGCTGATGATAATATAAAACATCTCTGGATGTTGCAATCAAAAAAATAAAAACAAAGGCCCAGCATGGACAACTCATGACTTTATATTCTCAGAGCAGAACATCACCTGGAAGATTTAGGAATTTATTTGGAGGGAGTCAATATGTATTGGGTCATGGTACGGTAACAGAGAGGGATAGAAACATGGCGCTGACACCAATATGTAACGGATTTTTGTTAATAACGCATCAACTTTTGGTTGCAAACACGTAATACCAACTCTAATTTTATGGGAAACTAGAACTAGCCTGTCGTCTGCAACAGCTAGGCTATAATCCCCGAAAAGCCCCCAATCCCCTGCGTTGCACAAGAAAGTCCCCTGATTGAACACCTCAAATTAAATGTGACCCATTAATGATGTCAAACTGTCCATATTGACTCAACCTAACTATTACTATGAAGTCAGCAGTGTGCTCCAAAATAAGATCCCTTGTGACTCAATAACGAAGATAGATAGTTAACTATTTTTTCACTGTTAGAACGTATTGTTGGAAAAAAATATGTTTGTTTTTTTTTGTATAAAAAAAAGCACCTCCTCCTCCCTCTTCAACTTTTTGTGGAGGAAATTGAAATCGAAAAAGGCCTTTCCTATTTATTTTAATTGTGTTTAAAATACATCTAACATTATAGCTGTATATGAATGGGAAATGGGAATTATAACAAATTAGATTTAATTCCCATTATAGTAATTCACTATAATTAGATTTATAGTCTTTTATACAAGGATTTAGTATAATTAGCCATAACATTAAAACCATCTGCCTAATATTGTGTAGGTCCCAAACATGACCACTGTTATTCCCTGGGTTACAATGTGATGGCTGATGAATCACATGCACATACATTAATCATCTATTATCAGATTCCCCCTCTCTACTCTGCACTATGCGCAGTCCTTTGTTCAATGGACTTACAGTATCTTGCTCTCGGGTGGTGCTGACAGTCCCCGGTGGGGCCACCAGTTGTCTCCTAAAACTTTCACCTGATGTCATCTGATGGCTGACATGCCGGATTGTAAATGCCTGACTGCCGTCTACCCCGAAGCTGTGTTCTTCTTCTTCCCGCATTCCTTTTTTGTTTCCCAACCATTTGGTTTTACTCTCTGCAATGACACACTTAAACGTTTGTGTTACCTTGATTGTTTCTCATCACGAGTGGCTGTTTCATTTATGTAGAGCCCGAAGATGGAAGTTCAGCCGTTACTGTTCCTGCTGGACTGCTGGCTGGGGGCACACTTTTTCAAACTGATACAAAATCAGTGACATGTGGAGTTTGAATGAGAGTTGTAAAGTTGGATCTTTAGTTTTCAAGCAGCTTTACACTGTAAATTTAATCCGCTCGCTTGTGACACTATGGCAAAATATCAAAGTAAAATTATGGATTGTTTTTTGCACATTTGACATTATCTACAGTGCAGAAATTACAATAAAAGTTTCAGATTGCAAAAGTAAAATGCCATAAAATACAAAACAGCTCATGGTAGATTCACTGAATACACAAAACACTAACTTTTATCCACTTTATTTTACTGTCATGGTTTGAACTTCAGGTTTTCTCCCACAGATGGAGGAGTCATTTGGTGAATCTAAAAAGAAATCCATAAGTGGGAATGTCTGGATGGTCATATATCTCTGTGTGCTAGCCCTGTTATGTACGACACCTCTTTCGCAATGTCAGCTGGGTTGGGCTCTAGTCACCTTGAGTGAATACATGAATGAATATGTAGAAAACACATAATTCTGCTTTGAATATACAGTTAGCAAGATTAATGTCATTAATCCAAGCAAGGCATCACCCTAAAATTGACAGTATTATTCAGTAAAAATGACAGATTTCGCTGATGTACATTTGAATTTACATTCTAAAAGCTTTTGCCATTCCAGCAACCATAAATATATGGTAATTTACTGTCATTGCATGTATCTTCAAGGTAATCTGTTTTCCCTCAAGCTTAAAATGGCCCTACATGCTAACAATTCTCCTCATTTGATCCAAAATCAACCACAGCGCAGAAACTACACCATTATGTAGTAGGGAGAGTGTATTGTACATTAAAATTATCTTAAATTTATCTGTGATATCAATACATTTATCATGATGAGAAATAGATCCGGACCTTCCAGCACAGAAAATAGCATTCTTGTTGTCAACACATCAACTATTGATCTACTTTTCTTTGTTATCCAAATAAAATTAAGCAAAACATTGACCCAAAAGTTACCAAAACAAGACTAAACAACAGCAGTTACAATTCCCAGGCTGAGAGGCATCACAACCAGAAGTTCTGATGCAGGAACAGGATCTTTTCAGCTCTTCTTCAGGCCCAGATGAACCTCGTGAGCAATCACAATCCAGAACACCTGAGCAGAGCCCAAAAGGAAGTAGACAAGACAAGCAAAGCATACAGCTGTGACGTAATCTGACACTTTAATATGTAGATCCATTTCTTTACGAAATTTGATTGTTTGTAGGTTGTTGTTTGTAAATTGTTATTGTTATTTGCCTTAAATAAATTTTAGAAAATATCTGATGATTTCATAATAATGTTTTAGGCTAATAATGTGAACTTCACAGGTGCCAAAACAACATACGGTGATATTTTGTGCTTTGCTATCATTTTTACGGTGAAGTTCTGGTGACCACCGCTGGCAATAATTCTCATAAAATTACATAATTATGGAATAATCCTCGCCATCGGCCCACCACTCTGTCCTCCTCGCACATCGTACGCGATATCTAAAAATACATTTCATTTGTCATTTTCCAATTTTATATCCACCTTTACCTTAGTGTGTGGAAGAAGTCGATTGATCTGGGAATGGTCGTTTTTATATTTCTTACACTAGTTGGAGTTTTATCTCCAAAAGTTTACAGGACATAATTTTACAACCATAGGTTCGATTTAGTCCAAGTTTGATGAACATGAATCAACTGGAGGAGATTTATCTTGTTTATATAATATTTTACTCTAGTAGTTCCTATTTTACTCCCTAAGGGGAACTTTTTAAATGAAAAACACTATTTTTCCGACATTATAATGATTTCCTCTAAATTCGGTGTCATGAATTGAAGTGACAAGGATGATGCTTTGAGGGATCACAGATTGTTTTGGGTTTCTCTAACTTCATAGGCTTACTTTGATAGCATCTGCTGCATTGAGCAAAATAAATAAATTCCTTTTCCCTGCAACAATTTCAAGCTGCAGAATACTTACAGACGAGAGACTGCAAAAAAAACATTTTCACTCCAAATATGTTCTGGCTTGTCAGAAGCACTGACAGCCGTCCAGGTTACTTCGGGGCATCGGACATGTTGGACTTTTTCTTTGATCAGTTTGCTGTTCTCCCGTCCATCCAGATTCCGCTGGGACGCCACTGGCCCTCCAGTGACAGTAGATAAGCAGGCGTACGGGCCTTCACATTGCATCCACACCAGAGCTGAGGGAGAATCGGTCCTGTTGCTCTTTGTCTCAATTTCCATTTAGATGTGATGGAAGCAGATCGCTGTGGACCTCTGGATTTCTGACAGAGCTTGAACTCGCCTGCTATTTGAATGCTTAATTTGAGAAACAACGCTTGTATTGACTTTTACAAAAAGACGTATCGATTTAAGACACACACAAATTAGCTGCATCAATTTGTGGAATTGATTTTGACAAGGCTGGATGTACTTAGGTTGATGCAAAAGGATCATACAACCCCGCTAGAAATAATCAGTGTTCCCCAGCGCTTTCCTCTTGATTAAGTAAAATGCAGATCTCAGTCCCTCTGATGCAACGAATTAGACATGCTGTTGTTTGGGAGTTAAACAGCGAACAATCTTATTAGATTATTAGCCCATATCACAGTGGACCTTCTTTATAGTGTAATTAGCCTCACAATAAATGAACTGGGAATACCAACCAAACATTCATCTGCTTGACAAAGAGCAGGTCTCTTATACGCCGCCAAAATAGCACTGCATTAAAGTGTGTGTTCAAACACCTTTCTGTTAGAAGCAATATTAACTTTTTTCCTAAATTTGTGCAGAAGGCACTCAGACAACTTGTGCATCAATGAGCCTTGGGCACCGGTGTCTCTGTTGTCAGTTGTTCTTCTTTAGACCACTTCGGTTTGTTCTCTCCACCGAACCAAAGCAGGAAGACCAGGAAAAAAAATACCATCACAATTTGGCCGTTAGCAAAAACCACCTACTTTCATTGGTTGCAGGTCCACTTCTGATGTTGACTAAAAACTTAAGGCACTCTCAGAAGTGGACAGAGGTCAGTAGGGGTCCCCTGAACAGTCTGAACCACACAGCCCCATAGACAGCAAGCTACAATGCACAAGGCCAGAAGTGTGTTCTGACACACTTTCATCAGAACTGGTAATAATGGTCGTTTTTTGATGTGACCCCAAGGCAAGCTCGACAACAAGTCAAACAACATTTCAAAACGTCCCAAACAGGGAGCCCAGGGGAGGAAAAAAAGAAAAGAAGACAGAGGTAACATTACAGTAAAGATGATGTCATGACATTATTTGTCTGTTGCGGAACGACGATAACGTCTTTAACCGTTAGCATAATATGGTTTGCTAATCAATAAATAGTTTGCGTTAACTGTTAGTTTTAACGTAAGTTAATGTTATGGAAGGGCCTAAGCTGTTATGGAAAATAGTAATGTAACTACTCCCACCTTACATTCCTCAGGGAAGTGTGTAAATATTAGATATATTCAGCAGGTGTTATAATCTAAAATTTGTTTACATTTTTATTGACATCTGGTTGCTCACGTTTTCTTAGCTTGTAATAGTCTATCAAAATGCTATTCCTTTTCCACCCCTTTATATATTATAGTTGTAAGCCCAGCTGTATGTTGTGTTACAGTTCATATTGTCTAAAGTGTGTTTATAGTGTTAAACTTTACATCAGTGTTAAAGTGCATAACTTATATCCATATTATACTGCAGTTTACTGCTTCTTTGCATTCTGCTAATCAGCAATCCATTGTAATGACAATAAAAATGAATCTTATATAATTTGCGTATCAGAAAAAGTACATTGTACATTATACATGTACAGTATAGTGAACATCATGCATGTATCTCTTAGATTTTTCATTTATATTATTGAATTTCATTTTATTCTTGAAATCATATGTATCATCATATTTATTATTAGACTGGTGTCACATACTCCTCTCTTCAGATGCGCTGTTGAGGTTTCTCAGTCACCCCCCCAGCAAATCTTGGGCCACCTACAGCATCAAGCGCTCTCCCTGTCGCCTCCACCTCAGCAGCACAACCCAGCAGTGATGCAGCAGCATCAAGCGCTCTCCCTGTCGCCTCCACCTCAGCAGCACAACCCCAGCAGTGATGCAGCAGCATCAAGCGCTCCTTCTGCTGCTCCAATAGAACCTGCTGACTGGCCATCTCCTCTAACCGATAAGGTACGAACAGAGTTGTTTCACAGAGGTCCATTTCAAATTGAAAACAGCTTCACATTCCCTAAACAAAAGGACGGACGAAGGTGTCAACATGAGTATTTTAACAGACTCTTAGTCAATGGAGAAAAAGTCAGAAGAAACTGGCTTATGTACTCTGTAAAAGATGACAGCTTGCACTGCTTCTGCTGCAAAGTCTTTTCCAAGAGAGATTCTAAACTCAATAGGGAAGGACTAAAGGACTGGAAAAATGCAAGTCACTTGCTCAAGGTCCATGAAGATAGCCAGGAGCATTATGCTCACATGGCAACATGGAAGGACTTGGAAGTCCGTTTTGCAAAAGAGCTCACAATAGACAAACAAGAGATGGTACTCGCTGAGGCTGAGAGAAAAAGGTGGCGTGACGTTCTACATCGATTGGTGGCAATAATTCAGTCCTTAGCTGAAAGAAACATGGCTTTTAGGGGGTCCACAGACACATTAAATAAACCAGACAATGGAAATTTTCTGAAAGAGGTGGAGCTT
>VRLP01005558.1:0-35855 GCA_009660295.1 Lophius piscatorius | reverse complement strand
TAATTTAAAATACCAATATTTGTATTAAATATACCTTTTCTCTTTTGGCACCCTTTTTTCGTGCATCTATATACTAAATATTTCTTTTCTCCTTGGGTATATATCATTAACTTGGAATTAAATCCACAGGTTGAACAAACATAAAATTCTAACAAAACCTCTTCATCTATTAAGAATGTTTTGAGGTCTTCTATAGATTTGAATGCCTTATCGGTTATTAAAAAAGCCATGTTAGGGTAAAAAAAAATTTATTTTGCTTTTCTAAACTTTAAGGTCTACCAAAAAAATTCGGTAGACCTTAAAGTTTAGGAGCCCCGTTATATTTTTATTTTATCATCTATGTTTATTACAATACATACGTTATCAGCCAAAGATGCATATAAGCTTAAAAACAATAACGTAAGAAGTAATATGAATATAAAGAAATTAAATACATACACACAAAGAAATATTTTAAACAAACCAACACAAAATAAAAACATGCAGATGTCACATGGTATGTATGCCAAATCACTTATATCACCGAGAACACATATAGATCCACCCAACCTTGATAGTTTACTGATAATTTTAAGAAATGGTGAAAAAACAATATCAGATTCAATACCAGGAAATATAAACACAGCATTAAACACAATAAAAGATCTAATAAATGCAACCATGGATAGTTTGAAAACGTTTATAAAAAGCGAAATAGATACGGGTAATGCTGCCATTGAAACTGAATTAACAACGATATTAAACACACCGAGCCCAGCACCACCAGGACCTACGGTTCAGCCAGATCCATTAAGTCCAACAAAAGATGATCAATCAGATAAGGATCAAAAACTAGCAAAAGAAATAAATGATCTCAATATAGAAACTAAAAACGAAGTAGATGGAATGGTTAAACAAACAAGAAAAGAATTAAAAGATGAGGTAATGGATTTATTGAATCCAGAGGGAATGGAAGTAGAAGAAGATGGAAATTCAAGTGTGTATATTCATCTTCGTGAAACTGCTAACAAGGTAAAAGATCATATGAAAGAAATAACGATATTTTATATTCTAAAATAAATGATACTATAACTAAGGCCTATGAAAAGTCCAATCAAATTCAACATGATATATTTGGTGATGATGAAATGGTTTATGTTGCAATTACGCCATATAAATATGATCCCAGCGTTATTATGCCTCTTGTAAGAACAGCATTAGATACTGTTACTAATGATGAGATTACAAATATAACAGCAGAGGTTGATACCGCTATGGCAGACCTTGAAACCCAGGTTATAGCTGTATTAGACACCCTTAACGATACATTTGCACCAGTAGTTGAGCAGGTAACACTCTCTGAAATAGCCAGTATGGGTAATGCCTTAGAAGATCGAAATAACGCTATTCTAAATCAAGCACTAACGATTGTGTCAACGCCATAAAGATGTGAATATGTTAAATAAAGAAAGTAAAAAAAATCTTCTTAAAATAACTTTATTTTCCTAAAACTATTCCTTCGTATTTCTTAACAAACCAATTCTTTGCTTCGTCTTTAGTAACTCTTTGTTTATTTCCTACGCGGCTTTTTACTCTCTTTCTCTTTGATACTCTTATTCCAGGTTTTTCTAAAACAACATAGAAATTCATACCAAATATTCCGACATCTGGTTCATATTTAATACCCATATCTATATGTTCTTTAATTCCAAATCCAAAACTACCTTGAGTAGAAAAGTTAGAATCTATAAGTTCATATTCTTTGATTTTAATTCCCTTTTCTAATATTTCCATTGCTTTTTCTCCTCTAACAGTAACGTGACATGCTATTTTTTCATTTCTTCTTATTCCAAAAGATCTAATGGTTAGTCTAGATTTACTTAGCCTTGGTTTCTGTCCAGTGAGTTGTTCTAATACTTTTGATGCTTTATTGAGTATTTCACCAACACCAGTACAAATATTTAAGCATAGCTTTTGTATTTTTATTTTGTTCATAGGATTTTCTTCTGCCATTAATGGGTAAAAAAATAATAATTTATTTTTTGAAAAAAAAATTAGAAAACCTTTAAAACGATTTTATAAAATATAAATAATATTTTATTTATAAAATGGTCATAATATTTAAAATTATATATTAAATATATTTTAAGATATGAATTTCTTTAATTAGATTATATCACATAAAATATTTTTATTAGTATATTTTCTCATTACAATAAATTTATAAGTAAAATATACTAATAAAAATATTATTCAAATAAAAAAAAGTATATTCTTTAATAATTAAATACAACAAATATTTAAACTTGTTTTCATCTCTCAATCTATCATGATTTCTTTTTAAAATAACTATTATTTTAATTTGCAAAATCTTAATAACAAGAGAGTAAAAGATTTTTTCATTCTTTGATGGAAAATAAAAAGAACAATATTCTAATAATAAATATATTCAGTATATGATAATGAGCAACTAACTTATATAAAAATGTTGTAGTAAATTAAATATCTTCTTATCATTTCTATGACCCTTAGGTTACACCTTATTCGTAATAATTACATCATTAAAATAATCAATACCTACTAACCTCTTCCCTTTGAATAAGAAACATATATTTAAATCATTATAAATATTTTACTTCTTTTTTTCTATGATTAAAACATTTTATAAAATTTTTTTTTATTTGCTTAATACGTTTTCCTGTATTAAAAATTAAATTCTCAAATTTTTCTCTTTTTAACCCCAATGAAACTATTAGTAACACATCAAAAGAATGTGTATTATTTTGATATAGACAAAAAATTGTTTAATTGTTACGTTGAAATGAGTTTTTTAACAACAGAAAAAACTATAGATTTTGAAATAGGTAATTATGAGATAAAACAGGTTATATTGAATGGTTGCAATGCAGAATATACAATAAACAACAAAATTTTAAAAGTTGATATGTCGCATAATGCATTACAAAATAATAATGGCATGGTACAATTATTATACGTTAAGGATTATGCATATGAACAAATAAAAGAGACAGAAAAAAATATAAACATCATAAAAATAATACTAAATAATCATACTGGCATAGAATTTTATTATCCTTTTTTAAATAATGATAGACATAGAGAAGCATTGGGATGTAATTATAATTATAAGATTAATAATATATTTCCTTATCCACTTAATTATATGAAGAAACATGATTGGGATCTTGTATACATTGTACCACAAAATTTATCTGTAGTGTCACCAGGGATTCTAGAAGGAATTGAAGAAGGAGATAAAAATATATATCTTTATAAAGTGAATACTTTTGCAGGAGCAATAAATTTTTGTATTGGGAATTTCGAGGCAATAGAAACTGTATCAGAAGATGATAGAAGAACAGCATATTTACCTCAAGGATATAAAAAATCAGAAAAGATTAAAGAAATAGGACAAGATTTTTTAAATATCATAAAAGTATTAGAATCATTTGTTCAAAGCACTTTTACTTTGAATTTTTCACTTGTGTTTAGTTTTGAAGCTACAAAAATTATCTATGGTGAAATTATTATAATTCCATTACAATACTTAGAAAGAGAACCACATACAATAGAAAATGATTTTAATTTAAAGGAAATTGCAGCAGAAATTATCAGCAGTAGAATAACACCATTGATTGTAACACCAGAATCCGACTTGGATTGGTGGATATCAATGGGATTGTCGGAATACCTAACAAACCATATTTTAAGATACATTTTTGGAAATAATGAATATCTTTATAATATAAAAAAGGATTTAAAGTTTGTTTGTAATAACGATAGATATGAATATCCATTGTATGATCACAGAAGAAGCAGAGCATCATGTTTTACCAACTTTTTTAAGAAAAAATCTGGTATGTTTTTTTATATCTTAGAGAATAACAGTAGTAAAGCTTTTATGAAGAAAATAGTTAAACTATTAATAGAAACGGTTAAAAATACAACAAATTTCATTAAATTGGTGAGAGATGTTACAGGATTGGATCTTAAGAGATTATTTGATTTTTACATTTTTAATTGTGGTGTCGTTGATATATTTACTTCTTTTGAAATCGATAAAAAGAAAGGTGAAGTTAGAATGTTTGTAAAACAGAGACCTACTAGCTATATGGTTGGTGCAAATAAACGATTATCTGGAACAGTAAGAATTATATCATGTGAAATAGATGGTACCATTGAACATAATTTACCATTAGATGATGGAGGTTTAACATTTAATTATCATACACGAAACAAGAAAGCAAAGAGAAAAGATGAAAAAGATGATGAACAAATGGGTCTTATGTGGATCAGAGTAGATCCAAATATGGAACATATGTGCATTATACACCAAGAACAACCCGAATACATGATATTGGATCAACTTAAAAACGATAAAAATGTTATATCGCAAATAGAAGCAATAGAAAATTTAAAGGTTAATCAAAATAATTATGATAAAATAGAAAAAATCATTAACGATCAAAAATTATATTTTAGAGTAAGGATTGAACTATTATATCAATTAGCACGTTCAAGCATTAACAGAGAATTTGGATATCAGAAAGTTATACAATATTTTATTAAGAAATTCTGTATCCAAGGATCTACCATCGTAAAAAATAATGATTTTTCTGTTTTTTCTACGTATTTTATTCAATCACACATTCCTAAAGCTCTATCAATTACACCACCAGAAGAAATCACCAATACCGAAGAAAAAGCAAAAGCTAAAAATGTTATTTTAGCATTCTTACTAAATATACTTAAATACAATGATAATACATTCAACATATACTCCGATATAGAATATATTTCTTCCACCATAAAAAGTATCACATACCAATTATATCCTTTTTCTGAACATTCAAATACAAATATAAACAATATTACTACAAAACTAGAATCACTTTCTACAGAAGAAATAGACAGATATAGAAAAAAAGATTTATTATTTCCATCACATGCCAATCTTCTTACCCACGCATCATTATTTTCTCTAGGAAAATTAAAAATATACAATCTTATAGAAATAGATCAAAAATATCTTAGATATTTACTTCAAGATTTTAATTATTATATCATAAGAATGATCAGTGCAGAAATTTTAATTCTAAATTACTTAGAAGAAAATATAAAATTTTTATTATTCTTCCTAAGAGATAAAAGATATTTTATTTTACATATTCTCAAATGTATAGAAATAATGCTTATATACGATAGTAATAATAATAACATTGTACAACAATACATAGATACTTTAAAAATAGAATATACAAGATGTTATGATACAGAGATAATAGAAGTATACGATAATATTTTTAAGCTTTTAGATTATAATGAAATACAAGTACCTAGAGAAGAATTAGATTTTGTAGAACATGAATTTAGTTCAGAGGAAGAAGATTCTTTGATTGTAAAACTAAAAACAATAGGAATAGATAGAATTCTATTAAGAATAAAAAATAATAAGAAAATTAAAATAAAAAATAACATAGAAAGAATCAAAATAAAACTTAAGTTCAAAAAAATTAAATAATGAACAGAAATAAAACTTAAATATAAAAGAAATAAATAATGAATAGAAATAAAACTTAAATATAAAAGAAATAAATATTGAACAGAAATAAATATAATTATTCTTATTACGTATTTATGATATTGATCTAAATAATTATTCTTACGTATGATGTTAATTTAAATAAGAAAATTTAGAATAAAATGTTATTATAAAAAATATTTATCTGGTTATTTTTATTTTATGAATAATTTGAATATCTTTTTTAAATAAATGAATATATTTATTAATGTTTAATATTTTATAGTTGGTATTAAAAAGAATCTTTGAAATAATATCTTTAAAAATTTTCTCATAGTAAAAATATTTATAATAATAAGAAAAGAGATATGATAATATAATATCTATAATATATTACCTATTAAATTACCATACTATCATATCTCTTTTCTTATTATTATAAATATTTTAAATATTTTATTTTTATCCCACTTAATGACAATATTTATTATAGACACATGCGCAATTATAAATCACCATTTAAACAATATACCCAAAGGATATACTACAAAATTAGTTATCGAAGAAATAAAAAGTATGGATGCACTTTTATATTATAAATCTATAGAATCTAAGATAGAAATAGTATCGGTAGAAGAAAAATACATATTAGAAGTTATGAAGGTTGTAGATGAACATAATATACTTGTTGGTGATACTGATATTAGTGTTATTGCATTAACATTACAAAAAAGTATAGAAGCAGATAAATTAAAAGATTGTTGGATATCAAAATATAATATGGATAAGGTTAATAAATTTAATAAAGTAAAATGCTTATCTACTGATTATGGTGTTGTTAGTGCATTGAAAGCACTCTCATTGGTAAATGGAAATTTGGATAAGGAATATAAAATGAGGTGTTATACTTGTTATAAAATTTATGATAAAAAAATAGATTTTTGTTCTAAGTGTGGTTATAATACAATTACAAGAGTATCGGTTAGACAGGATGAAAATGGTATTGTTCCAAATCTAAAATATAATTATAGGTATAGGTATAATAGAAAAGAGATGAAAGATAAACATGGGAATATTATAAAGAGTGCAGATCAAAAAGAATATAAAAATATTATACAGGAAAGAGAAAGAGAGATAAAGAAATTGATGAATAAAAATAAATAATCTTTTATATATTAAATTGTTTGATAATATAAAATATTTTCTATTCTTTTTATACATAAAATATCATCTTCTTCCAACAATTAAACATTATCATCTAAATACTATCTATTTCTAACAATTAAATATCATTTAAATATATTTTATTTTTTTATTTTTGATGATATCTGTATTCCCAATGAAACAAATATCATAAGTAACATCATAATAATTTCCTTAATATACGATACTTTATATTCTTGTATTTTCAAAGCTTCAATAAATGATGACATTCCCAAATTATGTGAAATTTGTGTATCTAATAATATTAATCCTGATGTAATACCAATAAGAGAAAACATAATAGATAGCATAAGTGATGGGTGTATAAAATATAAAAATATACTAAGGATAGAAAGTATACTAAATATAATCCATTTAAAAATAATACTAACAGAAATATAGAAGAATGAGTATTTGATAAAAAATATTCTGTAAATGGAGAATAGCATGCATATCAGTGAAAGAATATTAAAACTAATTTTTCTTAATACAAATAAAGAAGAAAGAATAAAATACTGAGAATACATAATTAATATAAGTAGTAATATAGAATTTTCCATTACATTTTTAAGATCTTCGTAGTAAAGTATTTCTGATAGAAATACAAATGATTTGACTTTGATGGCATAGAATATATGGATCGTAAATATAGATAATATACATGTAGATAATATTGCTAAACATGGTTTTTTATATCGTATACCAATAACTGAAATACAAAATGAAATAAAAATATGAATAGCACATACAAATGAAGAAATCTGGGTATCTGGTAATGTGGTCATTTTATATGTATCGTAAATATAAAAAGCTTGTGATTGAGTAAGAAATAATAAAAAATTCATATGGGTATAAAAATTATTATTCTTTCTTTGATATAAAAATAAAATCAATATTTTATTTAAGTAATATTTTAAGTGATATTCTTTATTATTTATTATTATTTTCTTTGCATTTTTTATTATTTACTATTATTTTTATTCTTGTTTTAAGAGGATTTCATTTCTATAATAAAATAATATTATTTCTATATTTACTTTGTAAATAGGTTTTAATTCATTGGTAAGAATATAAAAATGATAAAATATATTATTTAAAACAATCTTCTTAAATTAATTCTTAGAATATTTGGATTTTGTTTATTATCTCCCTCCTTTATAAAATAAATTAATGGATTATTTAATTATTGTATCTTCATTTAAATAATATATTATTATCATTTTGCAATATATTATGTTTAAATATTCAATCTTTCAAATAGGCTTCTAATGATGTTTTGTATATATTCTTATTGTTTTCTATTTATTTGCGTAAAATTTTATTGTTGAGTGTTTACTCTTGTTTTGTGGCACACGAAATTTCTACTGTGGTTAATCGTATGATATTCTAAAAATATATTCGTTAATATGTTTCTATATCTAAGCCATTGGTCCGAATATATAATTGTTCCCATCTCATAAATTTTATTTATTATAGGCAATATTGTTTCTTATAATTTATTACTAATAATACACATATATCTTTTACACAGTGCTGTGTTTGTGTCTATAATTTAAAACATTTAGATTCCAGGTCATATTTGTTAATTCTCTAAGGAGAAATAATAAGCACAATCCGAATATATTTATTATAAGATGTTACATCTATTTACCACGGGTTAGCTTTTAAGTAATAAATAAGTATTCCAAAAGTCAAATTGTTGTACTTATAATATCTTCATATTTAATTAATTAATATAAAAAAAGTGGTTATATAAATATTTCATTGGTTATAATCCGATTTGACTGGTAACTTAAAAATATTTCTCATATAAATTGATATTATATGATTACAATTATTTTATATTTATACGATGTTTTGTGATTAAAAGATTTTGCTAATATAAAATAAATTTTTATTTATTTTAAATATAACTAAATTGAACAAGTACTTTATTTTATATTTACAACTGCTATAATTCAAAATCACATAACTTTTGAACCATTACGCTATATTTTTATTGTATAGTTTTAAGAATTATGATAGTTATAACCATGTTTATATTCATTTACTTATTCTTCTTCTTTGTTTATATAATTTTTTATTGTTTTATTATAATTATAATTATTTTCTACATCTTCTTTTTCATAAATATTATAAAATATATTTTTATTATTAGTTCTCTCTTCATTATATATTTTCATATAAATATCATTGAAATTCTTCATGGATAAAAAACAATAAAATATATTTTATAAAATATTTAAATAACATGTGTAAATAAAAACCTTAATAACTTCAAATGTTTATAACAAACAAAATATCAATAGAAATATATGAACTGTCTAAATGGCCGTATGAATCTTTTTGTTATGTTAAAAATAATGGACTAAGTTCATTTAAAAGGTTATGCCCCAAATGTAAAAAAATCATATCAATTGAATGTGGTGATCGAATAGATATGTTTTGATGCAAAATCAAAGAAAAAAACAATATCAATATGAAAAAACCCTTTTTTTTGATGGTTTTAAAATTTTTATCTACGGAATATTTCAAGTATTATAGGAAGTATGTAATAAACCAACACATAAATGCATTATAGAAAAAAACAATTTAAGTTATAAAGTAATAAATTCTATAATAAATAAATTAAAAACCGTGGAAATCAAAAAGAAAAAAGACAAAATAAGTGGGTGTGATGACATAGTAGAAATTAATGAGATTATAATCTTGAAAACAAAATATAATATCGGAAGATCTCAAAAACAATTTCGGGTTATTAGTGCCATTCCCAGGACACAAAAAAGTGTTTTATAATCATGAAAAGAAAGGAAACGCAGAAGTTATTGAAAAAGTGATCAAAAATAATGTTAATTTAGGGAAAAAAATAATAACATGTATTTAGAAAACTTATTCAAAATTACACAACTTGGCCTATATACACGAAACAATTATTTACATAGTTAATTTTGTACACCCACAAAACAAAGAAATACACATTCAAACCATTGAAATTACGTGGAGATATTTTAAAAAATATTTAAAAAAGTAACATATGCGTAATGTGAAGTGATTAATGACTTAAACCTCAACTTATTTTTTATTCAAAAACAAAAAAGATCTTTTTCGTGAAGTTTTAAACGATCTAAAATATATTAAATGATTATTATATTTGTTTTATTCTTTTTATTCCTTTTCAACCATTTATTTATAGCGTTTTAATGTGTATATTTTACCGAATTGTCTTTCGCATAAGTTTATATGCCTGAAGTATTAATAATATCCCATTTTCCAAACATATCATTTTTTTTGTTTGGTAACCAATATATAAAATATTTGTATCCCCCCTTATTTATGTCACATCAAAAAGTATTACTCCGTGTTTATAATCTAGCATCACCACAAACATTATTCTTCTGTAAAACATTAGGTCTTAATTTTAAAGGAATATGGCATTCTTCTATTGTTGTTTATGATAAGGAATATTTTTATTCTAGCGGAATAAGAAACACACAGCCCGGATTTTCTGGATACGGTATGCATGTTTATGAACATGATATGGGAGAAACATTAATCCAGCATGAAATTTTTATAGAATATTTAGAATCGATTAATGGTGATTATAATGTTGATACATATCATGTATTAAAAAATAATTGTAATCATTTTATAGATGATGTAATAAAATTTTTACTTGATAAGACAATACCAGAGTATATACATGAATGTCTGAAAATAATAGAGGAATCGCCACATAGAGAAATTATAGAAAATATTATAAAAAATGTAAGATTTTAAATAACAGGTTAAAGTGGTGGTGATTAGTTTCTAACGTTTCCGCACGACAAATGAAGAAAAAAAGAAGATTAAAGTTGTTTATAATAAAATGATTTATTTTAGTTTAAAAATTCAAAAAGATTTATTTTGGAAATATCGTTTATTGATTTTCAATATTATAACGATACGGTTAAATATATTTTTTACTAAATAATTATTCTATACTTTTAATATCATAAGCATCCAGTAAGATTTTAATACTGCTTGAATATAAATAACAAATATTATAATCATTTTTATAGTATTATATCAAATTTATAAAAGTCGGATAATATTAAAATATTTGAACTGGGTTATTTTAAAGTACCTCATAAACATATTTTAATAACCATAATCTGCAACATTTGATTTCTGGTGTTTTTTTGGACTACCGTACGATACAATACATATATGAATCTTGTCTTATTTTAAATTACAACGTATTAATATTTTGCGTATATTACATAACCCCTTTTAAATTAAGCAACATCATATTTACATTCTTGATATAATACTGTGATCTATTTAGTAATTAAAATAAAAACAACAAATCGGGGACCTAATCCTATAATGATGTCGTATAAAAACAGATGATATTATATTATTATCTACCTTATTTTTAATCAATAAGAACCTAACCATCATTTATATTTTTTTCGCCAGACAAAGTGAAAACCTTCCAAAGAAAAATAAATTTTCTTATTTAAAAAAACATTCTATCTTTATATATTTTTATAATCTGTCTATTATCATTATCACATTCAGTGTTACTTTTTTAATTTAAAAATAATTAAAATTGATATATAATGAATCATCTATTTATTTATTGCACATCCAAAGATATATAATATATATAGACTATCTTTTGTTTATACACCCTTATGAATGTTTTACACCAAATACAAAATCTTTTAGAAGAATACAAAGATGATAATGTCCATCTTAATAAATTAATAGAAAGATATATTGTTAGAGTAAAAGAAAGAATATAAGACAATAATCTACCATTACCACTATTATACCTTCTATCAAGATATAAAAATGTTGATGATATATTTAAATTGGCTGTGGAATCTAAAATTCTGGAAATTAGAGCTTTGATCTTGGATTTGGTTGATACTGATTATACTAAAGATAAAGAACAATTTATGGGTGTAGAACAGTGGATGAAGGATATGGTTACAAATATAAAACAAACGGTAATTTTTGAAGAATTTAAAGATGAGTCTATTAAATTTGTTAATTTATTAGATAGAAGATTATTGGATGAAAATAAAGCTATTTTTTTGAAAAATAAAAAATTGGGATCTAATGGCAATCTACTCTTAATAGATTTTAGATATTACTTAGAATCTATAAATGAAATAAATACAACTTTTGATGTATATTATGATTCAATGAAGAATTCATTTAGAGAAGGTACAATTTTAAAGAAAGAAGAAATCTTAAATATAAAAATATAGAAAATAATAGATTTTAAATATATGATTGTAATCATTTATTCCTTTAATCAACTTATTATCAACAAGCATACGTAGAATAAAATAATAATATATATTATTTCGTGCATGACAATATGATTGTAATATTTGTGGAAAAATCAGACTTAGCTGTTTTCAAATAAAGCTTATTTGTTATTAATTATTTTTCCTATATAAAAGAAAATAAAATATTTTTATTCAACTATTCTCTAATACATTCTTTGTATGTAATGTTCACCTTATATTTTAAAATAAAATTTTGTTGGTAGACTCAATTATTGGCAGAAATTTTAAATTTGTCATATATATATGAGCTTTTGATCGATATTTTGAATGTCAAAAATTGATTGTCATCCTTGTTCTTGACAGTATATTATAAAGGATGTCATATATCATCTTATGAATATAAAAAGATATAAAAACATGTTTTTCGGTCTATCTATTTTTAAAAAACAATTGAACAAACTTTACTCTGCTGATTTATACCAGGATCGAGCATCCTATCAATCTATTACTAGGATATAACAAAATTATTTTATGATTGTTCAATAACATATATATTTTCAAATAATTTTTATTATAAATTTTATAATATAATATATATTTTTAGTTTTTGTAATAATTCATTACATTATAATTTACGATAATATTCTTTCTAAACCATCAATAATTATTTATTTCGATTTTGATTTATTTTAATTTGTTAAAACTTCTTTATATAACTATAATACTAGAATATATCGTATTTTTATTAAACAAGCTATTATTGTTTTTATTTTAATAATCATTCCTAAACTTATTTCACAGGATGGTCGTGACGTGGTAACTAAATCACAAGTTTAGCTGATTCAAATCTCTCATCCCAAAGAATTTTCAAAAAAAAATGAAGAGAAGAAGAGAAAGATTGTTGAATAAGTGAGCGTCAATAGAGTAACATTATCTATACCTTGTATTACGGTCTCATTACACGAGTAAAATAATATTTATGTGGTGTAATTGCGATCCCTGTATTGATTTATGAATGTGTATTATTATACCAAGAAGGAGGATGGGAATATCATCAAAGATGATAGAATGATGATTACATTATACACAAAATCTTAACCTTCTGGAATATAAGGTAAAATAAGATTAATACATATCTGTAACGAAACCAATTAATATAAGTTTAAGTATCTTTTAGGAACTAAAAGTAATGGATCATGATAGACCATAATCGATTAAGAAACTTCTATAAATAAAAATATATATTACTAATATGTATCATTCCCAAAAATAAACTAATAAATTAAAAATATTTTTTTAAAACATCATTTGACAATGACATTAATTCCTTATAAAATATAACCATAAAATTTAATTATAAATGTTTTATTTATACTCTTTATTATTTTCATTCTTAACTCAAAATAATTTCATTTCTATAATATTTCTTCTTTTAAAGTTTTAAAATTTTATTATTTTCTTAATCACAATAAATTGAATGTATGCGACTATTTCCTCTCTTATACTCAATCTTTTCTTAAATTTACTATTATGGAAATATAAGATATATATTACACTCTTATTTTTAAAATATTTATATAGAATAAACTAAATACCAATAAAATATATTTTCTTTATATAGCATAATTTTTAAATATTATTTCACAATATTATTTATATAATATTAAGAACAATGAGAACCATTCCATGAATAAGTTTTAATACTATTTGATATATATATTAAATATTATTTTACTATCTTATATAGTTTTGACATACTAAATTAAAATCATAAGCTAAACTCATTTATAAACTTAATATTTATAAAATCAGTATTATTTTAAAATATCTTCTAAACCAAATATAGTCATTATAATAATACAATAATATGTAATATTACTATAAAAATTATTTAAGATTAAACTATCTATTTTAAAACTATAAATTATACATTTTTAAAATATACTATATTATTTAATATAAACTTAAGTTTACCAAATATCATTTAATCATCATAATTTCTATATTTATTAAAAATTTAATTTAAATAAAAAAAATATGATATGTCATTTATTTCATATTTCCAATATAAAAAAATCTAAGTAATTTTTTTTTGTAAAATAATTAGCAATTTTTAATGTCAAACTTTTAAACAAAAAAAAATCAAATATATTTTTGTTATATTAAAAATATATGAAATAAATATTTATAATACTAATGCTTATATACTTAATAGTATTATACTAACACTTATATTAAACGAATATCTTTATTATATTAAGATTATATATAAGATTATACTAACATTTATAGAAAATAGTATCCTTATATCTAAAATGATAAATGATTTAAAATATATAAAACATGATAAGGATATGAATATAAAAGAGCAGAAAGATGGGTTATCACAGATGCCAGATCAGAGTACAAAAAATAGATATTTTGACATTTTAAAAATGGTATACGAAAAAATAGAGGGATTTGAAAGAGAGATAGATAAAATGAAGGATATTAAGAAAGAAGAGCATGTTGGTAGGCGTAGGAGAAAAACAGAGATGTTAAGACCGTGTACAGAAGAGGAGAAAATACAAGATTATAATAATATAAAAGGTATTTCAGTAAATATAAAGATTGGAAATAATAGTATAAAAATAGGTGATAGTAATTTTAAGAAGAATGAAACAGTCAAAATAAATATGAATGGTGAGATTATAAATGTCATAATCAAACAAATAGAAAATGATATTATTAAATTTAAAACCAAAAATAATAAAAAAATACAAATAACAATAAAAAGTATTGAGAGTGGTGCAATTAAGCTTTTAAAAACTTCACAGCATTAAATAAAGTTTTTAATAAGGTATAAGAGGTTTATTTTTTTTGTTTTTCTTAAAAAAGAATATATGTGTTTTATACTAAAATAGTAAATTAATTCTAAAAAAATATGATTAATTTAAAAATTTTGATATAAATTTAAATTATAGTAGTTATAATGATATAATATTTAGTTATAGTGATAGACTATTTAATTATAGTTATAGATTATAATGATAAAATATCTAGTTATATAAAGCTAATTCACATAGAAAAAGAATTATACATTTAAGATAAAATATAATTTTTATTTTATTTTAATCATATAACTCATTAATCTATTTTAACCATATATGTTATTATTAATAATTTTATAATTAAATTTGTTTTAATAATCCTATGAAACTGGATAAAAAATAATAACCAGTTAATAATGTTTTAAATTATAAATATTTATTGTAACTTTTTAGAATTATATGTCAAATATATTATACATCAGGTAAAAGACCATTTTAACTTTCAAAAAAGGTATATAAAAGAAACCATCACGATAAAAACGGATGTTATCAGCAGGTTCGAATTAATCTCGTTGATGTGAAACTCCAAGTTTTTTTTGATATTTGGTGGATTTCGGTATTTTAAAAAAATTTGAAAAATGTTCTAAATGTAAAAAGGCATTGAAACTGATGATTAATGATGACATAAACAAATGATTATGGGAGTGTCCTAATTCTAGATGCACAAATACCACATTTCCTATCAGAAAAAATTCATTATTATATAGTATGAAGACATCTTTATCAAAAATTTTATTGATAATTTACAATATTTCATAAAAAAACAAAAAAAAGAAATTTTAAGAGAAAATGGTATTTTTAATACTACCTATGTAGATATTAAGAATATATTATGGGATAAAATAAAATATCTACACAAAAAAAGAATAGGAGGAAAAAATTAACAATTGAGGTAGATGGAATTAACCTTACAAAAAGGAAGTATAATAATAGTAACATAACAAAAAAACAATGTTGTGTTGAGGAGATGTAAAGGGACAAAAGAACGTTTTTTGAAATAATTACTAAAAAAGAAATGCATTAAAACTTAAAAAAATTGCATTTCGTAATATAAAAAAGGAAACAATTATTATTTCTGATTTGTGAAAAGAGTATAATTCATTTCAATCAATGAATTATCCATTATAGCATAACTCACTTCAGGAATTTTGTAAATCCAAATAACCCTGTAATTTACACGCGAAACATAAAGAATAAGTGAAAACACGTGAAATATTTTTTAAAAACAAGAGAATCTAATAGGAATAAAAATATAAAAAATTATATAAGAGAATATTTTTATTTATATGATAAAGAATGCCAATTTTCCACATTATTGGAACTATTAAAGGTTACTTGATGGATTTATTTTCTTTTAAAACTGCTCTTTTATATACCTTTTTTGAAAGTTAAAACGACTTTTTACCGAAATTTCTTAACACAATAAGATAACTTCTATTTAACATTTGTTCTTATATAGTTATTTTAATATCGTACGGTTAATAACTATATTTATTAGTCATATAATCATATCAGATTAACACCAATTATCCTTATTATCAAACATAATCTTTTTATTTGTTCATTTCTATATATGAATCTAATATATATAATTAAGATAATTATTACAAACATATTATATATTTTAAGATATCAATTGTTTAATATAAACTTAGCCTTCAATTAAAAAAGTATTTTTTATTAAAGAAATACAAATATTTAATATATTTTTCAATTTTAAATTCTATTTGGGAATAATATTATTTTATATCTTAATTTCAGAAGTGTTTTAATTTTATTATTATTGTAGAAATGAATATTTTTTATGTAAAGTAATTCGTATTTATACAATATATTTTATATTTTATTTATTCTATAGACAATAAAAAGAGATGGTTGATGGAAAGTAAATGATTGATGTATTAGATCGGATCCGTCAAATAATTAACTTCCCTTTGAGATATTTAAAAAAATTAAATGGTTTTCATCATAAGTTTTCTAAGCATAATTTATCAACTAAACCCAGCTTTCAATAAAATCTGCGTGACTCGGATTCCCCCAATCAACGCATAACTACCATCTAACGGGTTGTACATCCCGAGCCCAACAATATTATATCTAAAATACAATAAATATTATTATAATTATTCTTTTATAAATTTTATTTTATCTTTTATACACCCAAAATGAACCAAATTCTCCACACTCTTGGTTTCACATCACTTACAAACTTCCTAAATCATCATAACATTTATTATACTAATACTGAATTTACATCCACTATATTTATAAAACAAATAGAAAAATACACACAACAGTATAATTATAATAATTTAACAATAAATGAAATAATAGATACAGCAGTAAAATATTTATTAAAAGATAATAAGAAAAATATACTGACACAGGGATATACAATAAACAATAGATATAATAATTATAACAAATATAATATAAGTCATAATAATAATATTGATAATAAGAAGTCTAACTATAACAAATATAATGATAATATAGATAATACTATTATTAACAATAAATATCATAGTAATATAGATAACATAAATATTATTGTTAATTATCCTAATTCATCTACCAATAGATTTAAAACTAAGAAATGGTCACAATTCTTTAAATCAATACCTAATAATTTTGCTATATTTCTATTAACATCATATAATATAATAGAGAAAGATATTAATTATGTATTATTAGCAGGTAATATTGATAGTACTAAAAAATATAATAAAATTATAAATAAGAATATTAATAATAATGATAGTAGTAAGAGCAATAAAACCGGTAAGATTAATAATAATAATACTTATAATAATACTAATATAAATAACAATACTAACCTTACTGACCCTACCCACAACATTACTACTAATATTATTAATAAGAATAATTATACACTAGATAGAAAAGTATTATGGAAAAAGAAAATATTTTATAAAAAATTAAATGTTATAGATTTTATAAACAAAGAATGTAAATGTAAACCATTTATGAAAAATTAAATATCAATGATATATTTAATAATTATTTTAACAATAAAGATATAAATAATAAGTATGATGGTAAGTATGATATAGGTAGTAGGTATGATGACATAGAGATAGATAATAATATTAATAATAACACTAATATAGATAATACTAACAATAATGATAATCATCATACTAATATAAATAATACTATTAATACTGATAATAATAAAATAATAGATTTTATATTTCTTATATCTAAAAAAATATTAAATAATATTATAGATTATAAAAACTTTATAATTTTAAAATCTAAAATAAAATTATTAATTACTAAAAATAAATATGAAGATATAACAATATCAGAACTTATTAATTATTTTAAAATAAATAATTTTAAAATATTCTATAATGATGTAGATAATAATGATTGTAATGATAGTAATAAAGAGTATAATAAGGTAGATAATGGTAGCAATAAGGATTATAATAACAACAATACTACCACTAATAATAATACCATTAATAATAATCATACTGTTAAAAATAAGTGTAACAGAATAGAATACATAAACAGATATAATTTTATTTTATATTTTATTAATGCATTATTTACTAAGATATACATTCCTTTGATATCACACTTCTTCTATACTACAGAGATTACTAAATCTAAATACAAGTTATATTATATACAAAGAGATATATGGTATAAATATGAGAAAGAGAAGATAGAAGAATATTTAAAGAATAATTATACCATAGGAGATAATAATGGTAATACTGAAAATATTATTAATGGAGATAGGAATGGTAATAAGATAAAATATGTTATACCATCATTCTTTCAATCATCTAAATATAATAATAATCATATTAATACCACTCATATAAAACACATAAATAATATTAATAAGAATCTACCTACTATACGTCTTATACCTAAAGATATAAATAACATAGATAAATATAGAATAATAGTTAATATGAAAAATAACAATACACAATATAATAATAATAGTCTTAGAGATATACATAGTATATTATCTCATATTCTAAATAAAAGAAAAGATATAATATTATCTTATAAAGAATTATTACATAATCTATATTCTATAAATAATAATTGTAATAGGAGTAATAGAAATTATAATTGTAATAGGAGTAATAGTGATAATAAAGATAGTGATAAAAGTGATATGAAATATAATAATAATACTTATAATATTATTAATAATACTACAAATATTATTACCAACACTACAAACATTATTACTACACCTAAGAATAAATATATTTTAAAATTAGATATAAAAGATTGTTATGATAATATACCTGTAGATACTCTATTATATCTTATACCTAAAATATTATCTAAGAATAAATATTCTATTAAGAAATATTCTACGATAGAATTATTGTATAATAAATTAATTATAAAACATAAAAGTATTATATCTAATAGATCTATATTTGAATTAGATATAAATAATAATTATAATAATAGTTATAATAAGATGGATTATAATAAGAAAGATGATAAGAGATATTATAGTAGTAATGATATTAATAACAATACATATAATGGTAATACGTACAACACTACTAATATTAATATTACTACTACCAATGCCAATACAATCAATAATACGACCACCAATAATATTAATAATAATAAAATTATATGGGATAATATATACACTAAAGAATTATATTTACAATCTATTATATCTTCTATACGTAATATGTTATTAGAAAATAGAATATATTATAGAAATAATACATATATACAGAATAGAGGTATACCACAAGGTTCTATTTTATCTACTCTTCTATGTAATCTATATTATTCATATATTCATAATAAGTATTTTAAAAAAATATTTATATCTGGTAGTATAATAAGATATGTAGATGATTATATTATAGTAACAGATAATATAGAAGAGATAAAAACATTTTTTCAATGTATAAAAACATTAGATGGATTTATAGTTAATTATAATAAAATAGAAAGTAATTTTAATATAGATGATATTCTATGTAATAATGATAATAGATATGATAGTGTTAGTGATAATGAGTGTGATAGTAAAGATAGTAATAACAATATTAAAGATAAAGGTATTACTAATATTTTTACTAACAATAATAATAATATTATCACTACTAATAATAACACCATTATTACTAATAATATATCTTATGATTATAATTATAATCCTTATAAATATATTAAATACTGTGGAATACTTATAAATAGTTATGGTTATAAAATATACAATGATTATAATGCTATACCATATTCTATAGCACATAAGAATATAGATTATAATATTAATTTATATTATAAATGTAATAAGATGATAAGAAGAAAGATACATCCATTATTTTTTAATTATAAAAGATATTACAACAAGATTAATAACAATAATGATAAGATTGATAGTAAGATCGATAATAGTAACAATAATATATCTTATAATAACAATAATACTAATAATAATAATAATATTTATAATCTATATCTATTTTATTATAAGAAATTATATTATTCTATTACCAGAAGTATTTTTATAAATAATAAATTTATTAAAAGATTAATATCTTTACCTGATAGATATTTATATTCTATATCTATAAGTAAAAGAAAGATAAAATATATAAAATATAAAGCATTAGAAGATAGTTATTTATTATTTTATTTAAAAGAGAAAGAATTATATAAAGAATATAAATAGATAATGATAATTGTATTATGGTTATATTATAATAGATTATATTGTATTATGGTTAGGTTAGATATTCATATAATATATAATGATAATATATTTATATAATATATCACTTAATTATTAATTAAAGACCTTATTTCCATTATCATTATTATCGTTATCACCTCATCACTACCGTTATCACTCTGATACTTATTACCATCTTTATCCTTATTACTTCATTTCATTTACGAATTTAATTAAAATTAATTTTAAATAAAAAAACAATTTCCTACCCCATTATATGACATGTAAGTTTTTATATTTTAATTTTTTAGTTCGAACATTAGATCTTATACGTCCTTTTGTTCCATTTCTTCCTGAAATACAATCTCCTGGTAGGCAGATTCCATTTCAAGAGAAGGTTGTTTGGACAACAGTTACTCTTCTTATATATTTGGTATCTTCGCAGGTTCCTTTGTTTGGTATTATTACAGCAAATGTAAAAGACCCATTGGGTTGGATGAGGATGATGATGGCTAGTAATAGAGGTACTCTTATGGATTTGGGAATATCTCCAGTTATTACATCAGGAATGATATTGCAGATGCTAACTAGTAGTGAGTTGATAAAGGTTAATTTTCAATTGAAGGAGGATAAATTATTGTATCAGACGTTGACAAAATTTCTTGCAGTGTTGTTAACTGTAGGACAAGCGATAGTTCAGGTTATATCTGGATTTTATGGTAGTCCAAATAATTTGGGGTTGTCAGTAAGTGTATTGTTAGTAGTACAATTGTTGTTTTCTGGTATTATCGTTATTATGTTGGATGAGCTTTTGCAGAAGGGTTATGGATTTGGGTCTGGTATCAATTTGTTTATTGCGACAAATGTTTGTGAGAATATTGTTTGGAAGGCATTCAGTCCCAGAGTTTATAAGACAGCAAGAGGTATAGAATTTGAGGGAAGTATCATTTCTTTGATTTATTTGTTAGTGACAAAGAAAAATAAGATAGCTGCTTTGCATGAAGCATTCTTTAGGCAAAATTTACCCAACTGTGCTTGTTTCGTATCTACTATTTTTATATTCTGCATTGTTATTTATTTGCAAGGATTGAGAGTAGAATTACCAACAGAATCTACGCAGGTAAGAGGACAAGTAGGTAGATATCCAATAAAATTATTATATGCATCTACTATGCCTATAATAGTTCAGAATTACATGGTTACCTATACAAGTACTGCATCCAGGCTTCTATACAACAAATTCCCTCATTTCTTTTTAGTAAGATTGTTGGGTGTTTGGGAACATATCAAAGGTGGAAATATTGTTCCTGTAAGTGGAATATGTTATTTCTTATATCATCCACAAAATCTTACTGAATTTATTACCAAGCCTATACATTCTATAATCTATGTATCATTCATTTTACTCTTTGGTGCATTTTTCAGTAGAGCATGGATAGATATTACAGAGAACAATCAAAACTCGGTTGCAGAACAAATGAAGTCCCAAAAGATAACATTGAGAGGAGTGAAACAGGATAATATTGCGCACCATTTGGAGAAATACGTTCCTACGGCAGCATTCCTAAGTGGTTTCTTTGTTGGTCTGGTTGTATTATTATCTGATCTATTGGATACCATCGGTAGTGGAACAAATATTATTTTAGCAGTGTCAATCGTATGGCAATATTTGGAATTATTTGTTAAGGAGAGTCTTACTATGAAAGGAATGGCATTTATTGATTAAATGTTAATTTTCTTTTCTTTTAGATTTTTTTATTAACTTAGTATAAATCATTTATGCTTTTTAAATAAATTTATTTTTCTATCCATGCTAATTCTTGGAATTGAAGGAAGTGCTAACAAACTTGGTATTGGAATATTGCAAAACACCACTATATTATGCAATGAACGTATAACGTATATTTCACCACCAGGAACTGGTTTTGTTCCAAGCGCAGTTGCTTTACATCATTCTCAAAATATTCTTTCACTGTTTTTACGTTGTTGTTCTAAAGCCAACATAAATCCATCTGAAATAGATCTTGTTGCATTTACCAAAGGACCTGGAATGGGTGCACCACTCAGTGCGTGTGCATTATTCGCGCGAGTAATATCTAATTATTATAATAAACCCATTATAGGTGTAAACCATTGTATAGCACATATAGAAATGGGTAGATTTATTACTAATGCAAAAAATCCTGTTATTTTATACGCCAGTGGTGGTAATACTCAGATAATAGCCAGAGGAAATAATAAATATTTTATCTATGGAGAAACATTGGATATTGCCGCAGGAAATGCACTTGATAGAATTGCCAGACAATTAAATATTTCAAATGATCCATCACCTGGATTAAATATTGAATTGAATGCCAAAAAAGGTAAAAATTACATTAAAACACCATACGTGGTTAAAGGAATGGACATATCATTCTCTGGTATTATTTCGCATACAAAAAATATAAAAATAGAAGATGAACAAACAGTATATGATTTATGTTATTCCTTACAAGAAAATATATTTTCTGCACTTGTTGAAGTAACAGAAAGAACAATGGCTTTACTTAATTCTAAAGAGGTTTTGATCGTAGGTGGAGTTGGATGTAATAAAAGATTACAAGAAATGATGAAAATGATGGCAGAAGAAAGAGGAGGAGTTTTATATGCAACAGATGAAAGATATTGTATAGATAATGGTATTATGATAGCATATACAGGAAAATTAATGTACGAAAGTAATATAAGACATAATATTGAAGATACTCAGATTACACAGAGATTTAGAACAGATTCAGTAGAAGTATTATGGAAATAAGAATTAAATGTTATAATCAAATTAAGATATAAAAACATTTTTTTAAAAACCAATGTCTTTATAAACTAATATTTGGCTTACTTAGCTTGTTGCTAGAAAAGAAGATTAAAATTGAAAAACAATTAAACAATATATTATTTCATTAAAATAAAAACCTTACACTTTTATTTAAAATACCATTTAATGGATTACAAAGTCTATTTAAAATTATCACCATTCAATTTATTATTTTATTTTAATAAAATTTTATATTTTTATTGTTTCTTCATTTGCGGTATTAAATTATTAATTTTCTTTTCTTTATTTGTGCTTTTAAAAGCATATCTACTACTTAAAGAACCATCCTTCTTTATTGTTGCTTGTGTTTTTTTATCTCCAATTGTAGGTAATGTTTTCTTTACCTTTTCTACTTTCTCTTTAGGTTTAGATTCTGTTTTTTTATTTTTATCTATCCATTTCTTTGTTACCTTATCATAAACATATTCTGCTTCCTTAACTTCTATTTTAACCTTCTTTTCTTTTTTTGATTTGAAAAAATTAAATATATTAAATAGAGATGATGATTTTTGTTCTTCTTTTTTAACCTCTTTTTTTTCTTTTTCATAACTATTTATAAAAATATCTGTATCATCTTTAAATTCTTCTTGTACTGTTTCAGCAGAAAATATATCAGCGTAACTTTGGGAATATTGTTTATTTGGATATAATTCACGGGATTTAACTTCTTTACTTTCTTTTATATTTAATTTATTTACTTTTTCTATTACTTGCTCTTTTGTACTTTCAGATATTAAAGGTTTATTAGTTATTTCAGAGGGTGTTTCATCATATTTATATTCTTCATCTTCCAACCCTACCATTTTCATAAATCCTTTTTCTACCAAACCTTTCCAACCTTGTATATTCCATGATTTCTTTTCTTTTAATTCCGATTTATTCTCAGAATAAAATTTATCTATTTCATCTTTAGTTCCAAATTCCTTTAAGAAATTATAATAAATTTTCTTCAATGGTAAAATATTGAGATTTTTAAAATATTGTATTGTTAGCTTAACAATCGTAAAATTAAATCTAAAGATATGTAAATATTCATTCAATTTGTTAACATTATAAAACTTGTAATAGAATACAAGTATTTCATATTGTAACAAAACATCTTTGTTATTTTTAAGAAGTTCATCTAAAATATATTCATACTCGCTTTTATAAGCATATTTAAGAATATCATGAATTTTTATGATCTGATTTTTATTCTGAGATATTTTGTATTCTTTATCAAAGAATATTTTACATTCATCTTTTAGTAGTTTTTCTATGTATAATTTTATGGTATTATTATATGATTCATTACCTGACAACAAAAAAGCTATAGACCAGTAATCTTTATCTACCGCTTGTTTAATAGCTAATTGTTTATCAGTAAAATATGTTTTCATTATATCATTAACTTTTGTATTATCAATGTGATTGTCGATATTTAAAATATTATTTGGTATTAAAAATTCAAACTCTTTTTTACATATACTCTCTTTGGCTTCTAATAATTCTTTAATATTTTTATTAATAAAAGGATTTTCTTCTTTGTTTATTTTTATTTTATAAATATTGGTTACGTATATTCTTTTTTCTTTTTCTTCTTTTTTATTGATATCATATCTTTTTTGGATTGTTGGTTTAAACTCTAGAAGCTTTCCATTAATAAATACAATTCTTGATGAGACCTTGGGTTTCATATTTTCTTTAATTTTATCGCTATCATGTAATCCTTTACCAAAAAAATCTAATTTTTTAGTTTCTGGTTCTTTTTCTATAGTTCTTTTAAATGGTGTTTTGGTTATCTCTCTTTTTTTAAGTATTGGTTTATATACTGTTTTTGATTTATTGAGTGATATAACTGTTTCTTTCCTTTTTATATCAATAGATGAACTGTTAACACCTATCTTATCTCCATTTGTTTTAGAATCACAAGATATTTTTGTTTCTATAGTTTCTGTAGTCTTTTGTGTAATAGATTTGGTTGGATGCCTATATATTTTCCTTGTTTGTATTTTCTTTGGTTTTTCCTCAATTACATTTTTTTGTTGGTCTTCTGTTTTTATTTCAGTATCAATGGAAGTAATGGTATTAATAGTTTCTGTGTTTTTATGCGTATAATTTAAAGCGACATCATTTATCTGTTCTTCTAATGTAGTGTTTTCTTGGATTTTCTCTTTTTTTGATGTTTGCACCTGTTCATTTTTTCTAATTTTGTTCTGTTTAACAGGTGTTTCTAAAATCCCTTCATCTTCATTTTTATCTGTAATACATTCTTTGATATTAAATTCGTTAGTTTTGAGAAGATCAAAAAAATTTTCATTATTTTCAAAAAAAGATTCTGGAAGTTCATTTGATTCATTATCAGGTAAATCATCTGGTTCTTTCATTTTAATACTAAGTTCTTTAATTTCTTGTTCAATATCTATATAACTATTAGATTCATGGCCTGGTTGATATTCGTATTCTTCATTTACTTCAACCTCAGCAGATAATTCATTTTCATTTTTGTTTATTATATCAACCACCTGTTCATCCTTATCTAAATTGTCATTATCGATAATTCTTTCTCTGGTTTCTATATTCGATTTTATATTTCCTGTTTTTTCAGAAACGTCTGTTGATAGAGAACTGAAAATTGAAAGTTCTTCTTCATCATCATCAAATTCAAAATCGATTTCTTCAATTTCATTATTATCATGATTAATTTCATTCTTTTCTTCTAATGTATCAGTTACATATTTTATATCATTACAAATTTCTTCTTTCAATGGTATAGTTGTTTGTTCATTATAATCATTTTGTATAACAGGTTCTATTTCTGTATATTTTTCTTCAAATATTTTATCATATTCTTTTTTATCGATTTTTATTAAATTTTCATTATAAACCTTTTCATCTTCTATACTTTCCTCAACAAAAATATCTTTTGCAATTTCATCTTGCATACATTGTTCAATATTATCATTTTTTAATTTCTCTGCTATTCTACTCTCTACAATTTCGTTATTCTCAGAATTATAAGCAATGTTCTGGGTATTCATAAGAAAGTGTGAATTAGAATCATTTTCTTCTTTGTTATGTTCTATCTCCTTTTCATCGTCTACATGATCATTTATGTTTATATCATTATTTTTTAATATATCACTTTTTTCTATTTTTTCAGAGTTTTTTATATCCTCTACGCAATCATCCTCATAATTACCATTATTTTGAATCACATCTAAACATTCTTTTGTATCTAAATTTTTTATATCTTCCACATAATCTTCCTCATAATTATCAATATTTTGACTTCCATCCAAACACTCTTCTGTATCTAAACGATCAATATCTTTTGTATTACACACCTCTTCATCATTAACCATTGTATTACTTAAATTACTATAAAATAAATTTTCTCCATTATCTTCTTCATCAAACATATCTACTTCAGGTAATGAAGACAAAACTTCTTCTTCTTCATATTCTTTTTGTACTTCACTTTCTACTTCTAAATCTTCTACATTTATATTTTGATCATTATTTATTGTTTCTATACTATCTAAATCTTCTTCCCAAAAATTTTCGTTTAAGCTCTCTCTTGAACCACTTTGCATGGATCATAAAATTTATTAAAATATAAATTAAACAAACATTTCAAAAGGAGAAGGGATTATTCTCAGTCATTTATTTTCCAAGTCATAATTATTTATAAGATTATTTAATCTTAAAATTATATATTCATTAATTGAAATTAATAATATTTTTCAAGTCATAATTATTTCTATAAGACCTGTTAGAAATTCAAACATTAAAATTAGTTTATATATTTTTTGAAAATATTGTTTTATTTACCCTATGAACAAAGAAGTTTTTGACTCTCTTGACAATGATCAACGCCACATAGTTGAAAGTTTATATCATGGTGTATGCAGAGGTGAATTAACACAAAATGATTTTTTTGAAGAATGTAGAACAATCTTAGGACCATCTTTATTTATAGCATTATTTCCAAGTATGCAATCAGATAATCAGCAGGATGATAAAGAAATAAAAACGGATCTTTTGCATGATATCATTGAATATTCGGGTGTTGATTTAAAAGAAGAAGCAGAAAAAATAGTAAGAGATACAGAATATAATATAAGAGAAAATAAAGATTTTGATGATGATATACAAGTTAGAATGAATAATTTATTAAATATAGATAGATTTGTACAGCTGATTAAACATATATGCAGAGAAAGAGGATTTAATGTATCTTCTGATACATATATGTATTTTTTCTTAGCATTAGCAAGAAAACTAAGAGATATAATAGAAAAAATAGACCAAGCATCAGAATTAAGAGTAGATACGGGTAGATTGAATCATAGATGAATATTTCAAATGATATAAGAAGACAATTATGGTGTTTAGAAGAGATCGAAAAAAATAATTTAGAAAAATATACAATAGAAAAAGGAGAAGATCAGGATGGAATAAAAAAGAAGAAAATTAAAAAAATGATCCAGGAAAGAGAAGATATTCAAATTAAAAAGAAATTATCCAATACTGTAGCTTTAGCAGCATTGGGAACACAAAGAAAAAGTTGGATGTCTTCAGATTCTTCATTCGCAAATAAAGAATTAGAAACACCTTTTCAATCTTTGTATGCTCCAGTTAATGAAAAAGATATTGAAAGAAAAATTACTAATAGAAGATTAACACTTGATGATTTTATTTATGTTTTAGAAAAAGATAATAGATACAGCAGATCTATGTTTACTATTCAACAAAAATATAAATAAAATTTGAATTAAACGTTTAATGGAATCTATATATTATTTTTATTTTTCACTAAAAGAACGTGAAAACTTTTCATGCACCTATCGAATCGTTCAATTATTAAATATTTTATTGTTTGTTAATCGTACGAAAATTTATTATATTCATTATTCGACGTTAAACTTATATTCTCTTTATGGAAAAAATTATTTTTAGGTAATAATTTTCTTTGTATTTAAAATTATGCTCTGCCAGATTAATATATTTTTGATACAACAATTCTTTTTTACACATATTTAAGTTTTAAAATATAAATTTTATTACAAATATCCGAAAATAAAGTATTTTAATAAAAAAGATACAAACTTTCATTTCTTTCCTTTTATTTTTCTTTGTTTAAAGAAACTAAAATTTGCTTATTTTTTATTAAAATTTATTATGCCCATATGCGATCTAAATACAAAGTAGTATTTCTTGGAAATCAGAGTGTTGGTAAGACAACATTGATATCCCAATATGTGCATAGTGAAGTTGATGATAAGTATAATCCTACTATTGGAATTGATTTTCTCACTACCACAATAGATATAAATGGAAAACAGTGTAGACTTCAATTATGGGATACTGCTGGTCAAGAAAGATTTAATAGTATAATTCCAAATTATACCAGAGATTCATTTGCAGTGGTAATTGTATTTGATATGTCTATGGAAGATACATTCAATAAAATAGATCATTGGATAAAGAATTTGGTAAGAATACATGATCCAAATAATAATGTTAAAGTAGTTATTGTGGGAAATAAGATGGATTTGGTTTCTGAGCAAAAAAGAAATGAAATACGTGCTAAAGCAGAAATAAAAGCAAAAGAACATTGTGCAGAATATATGGAAGCATGTGCTATGAAACATGAGACTATTAAAGATCTAGTTTCTGTTTTAAATAGGTTTATTTCTGAAGATATACAAATAAATGAAAATATGGAAGATATTGGTGAAGAAGAAGTAAATATAACTGAGGAAAAACAAACTGGATGTTGTTCATTTTAATTAATAAATATTTTGTACAAACAAAGTAATTTATCTTTGTTATGCCCAAGAAACCTGGATAATTAATTTTCTTTAAAAAATAATAAACAACAGAAATAGTAGCAGATAATCGGAAGATTTTTTCTTTCTCTGATAAAAAATTAGAAGAAATGAGAGAAAGAAAGTAAATAACTGAATGAAAAATATTATAGGAATAACAGAAAAAAAATAAATATAATTGTATCCAAATATAAAAATATATCTTTTTTTTTCTAAAGTTTAAATTAACATCCGAAATGTTAAATATCAATTCTACACAAAAACTATTGTTATCCAATAATTGGGAAGAAAAAAATATGATTTAATGTTATAACACCTTTCAATGATAAAAGAGATAAAGTTTAAATAATACAATCTCAATCATGAGATATTTTTAAAAAAACCAATAATAAGCCGTGAGAGGGTCTCGATCTCCTTACACAGGATTTCTGGTTTTTAATGTATGTGAATTGTGTAATAACAACTAGATCATAATAATAGCTAGATAAAAAAGATCTTTTTTTCTCCAGTGAAAAATAAGAAAAAATAACAAATTTTTATGTAATAAATTTTAAATTAAAAATATGAAAACCTGGAATTCTTTTGATCTTCTATCAATACGTTTTTAACAAAAAAATAATTTATTATTCTTAAATATCTTTTATTTAATAAAAATGAAATTGCTAATTTAATCATATTCTTGATTGAACCATTGCTAACAAGACTTTAATCCGTTCCATACTGGATGGTAGGATTGTTTTATATTAGATACACCCCGCTGGAAACCATAAAATCCATATATTAATAACAAAAACGGTGAATAAGAATGATCCTTGGATAATTATATTATGAGGTAATTTGTTAATTCCCTTCGGCGAGAAATAAAAAAAATACGATCTACTTAAAAAAGAACTCGACAATATAACCCAAACAGAGATGATTATTAACAACAGGCTGACTTGTATGTTCAGCAATTCCATCAATTACACAAAGGAAAAAAATAAATACTAAAATGAATATATAATCTTGTGATTAATATTGAAAAGAAGCCTAAAAATTATCCTTAAATAACTTTCTCATGATAAAGGTATTATTTAATTTACAATATACCATCATAACGTATTTAAAAATATTAAATTTCAATATAAATTAAAACATAATTTAAATTTAATAAAAATTATTTTTGATTTCTGTTTTTTCTATAATTTCAATCTTGCGATATATTTTTTTATAATTTCTTTTACATTTTGATTACAATCATTATATTCTTTTTTTATAAAATCATACATATTTTTTACACTTTTTTCATCTTTAAACATTCTTTGTCCTTGTAAAGCTACTGTACCTATACATATTAAATAAAAAATATTTTTTGTACTAACATATTTAGGATATATATTATTTACTATAAGCTCGTTATATGCCCAATCATAATCCATAAATATTGTTATCATTCTAATAACTGCTGCTATATTTATAACAGATTCTTCATCATCTATATTAAAATTCGATTCCAACGATAAAATATAAGGAATAAAATCTGTTGATGAGGCTGTAAGACCTATACTATTTTCTATTTTATTGTAAAATTGTTTATATTCTTTATAAAGTTTATAATCTATATTTAATTGGTAATTTAATATTTTTTTAATCGTAGTTGAAATAATATCACAGCGTATTTCACAATCATAGAAAATCGCATAAGAAAAAAATAATAATTTTGATGGATCTTCTAAGTATAGCAAAATATCATGGAATAATAGAATTACAATTTCATAAGAAGAATATATAGATATGGTTAAGAGTATGGTATAAACCTTTTCTACATCATTATCATTTAATGTTTTTATTATGAGATTGATAATTCCTTTTATATTTATTTCTATGTAATTCTTCAATGTTTTATTAAGTCTTATTTTTTTCTTTTCATCAAAAATATAAGGAACTATTTGTGAGTCAATAAAATCAATAAATTCTTCAAATGAATAATTAGATTTAAAACACATCTCTTTTTTCCTAGGACATTTTTGTAATGCTTTTAATCCTGTCATTTTTACTGTTACTTCTTTAGATATTTCTTTTTCTAGTTTCAATTGTTTATCAGCATATCTCATTTCTTTAGATATTATGGATTTGGATGTTTGTCTACTATGCGAAGAATCCACAGTATTTTCTTTTCTTATTTCACCTGCTTCTAATTCATCATCATCATCATTTATATTAGGTATTATTTTATTTGATGAAATATCAGGTATGGATACAGTTTTTTCCAAAGATTGTATTGTTTCTGTTTCACCCTCTGTATATTCTTCTTTAACCCTTTTATTTGATTGTGTATCTATTTTCTTTTTAAGATTATCTGATTGTTTATATTTTTTTATTTGTGCTATTAAACTATCAATAAGAATATCTTTTTCTTCTAATTTATCTTCAAGGTGTGATATTTTTTCTAACGCTTCTTCATAATTTTCTTTGTAGTTCATTACCCTTCTTTTGTAAGTGTGATAAAAATAAAAAGTTTAAAATTATTTTATTTTTTGTTTAGATGAAACTTTATTTATAGAAATTTCCTAACCGGATACGTTTACTGTGGTCAATGGCATTTGATTCCTGATTCATATTTAAACTTGTATTAACTGGTTTCACTACATATATGCATTAATCTCATCTTACCTTATGATTTAAAATAAAAACATTTACATATAAATTAATCATGGGATAATAAATTTATTAATTGTAAAGTAAATATATATTAAAGTTAATATTTCTATAAAATTATTAATTTAAATATACTCGTGTCTAATCAACATAACATATAATTTACAAAATAGAAGTTAGGAACCCATTAACTTTTTATTTATAAAATAAATCATATTTAAAACATTAATATTTTTAACAATAAAAGTTTTTTTGTAAATACGAAAAGGTTCATCACAATATTTCTATATAATTTACTTTTTAATTCCTATTATTCTAAATACTATAATATTAATAAAATAATAGAGTATTTTTTATGTTATATTATTATTGTATATAGTTTTATTATTAATAGTATTTAGTTGTTAATGTCTTATTAACATAATATTTTTTTTTACTTTTTTAAACAATATTTACTTCTGATAACTAAATAATAAATTTCTTATTATATGTTAAATCTAAACAATAATACGGTATATTATTTTCTTATACAAAAATATTAGGTAAATCTTAAATACAATTATTTTATTTTATATTATAAAGAAATTAGAAAAATATATAAACTTAAAAACATAAAAAATAGCTGTTATTTATTATTAGATATTCAGATATAGTTATTTATTATTTTAAATTTATAAATTAGTTGTTAAATTAACGTCTTATTTATCAAAATTCTAATATGTGTTTATATATTTGTTAATATTGATTATATATATATTTTATAGAATATTATAATATTGTATTACACTTTAATAAACTATATTTGTAAATCTTTTTTGTTTGTATACTATGTCAAGTAAATTACAAAGAATAATTGATATTTTGTAAATCAGGTATTTATTTCTTGTATTTGATGATAAAAGGTTAATATTATGTCTATTTAAGAAGGAGAAAAACAATAAAATAATGTTGTTTTTGAATATATCATTGATACTATCTGCTGAGATGGAAAGAATTGAAAATTTGGAAGTTAAAAATGAAACATTATCAAATGATACAGGATTTATACAAGATAGTGATTTAATTGCATTGGATACAAACGAGTTAAGAAAATTAAATCGTGATATAAAAGCAGATATTGAATCGATTTTTAATCATACAGAGATTGTAGATGAAACATTTGTCGAAGATAGTGAAAATGATTCGTCTAATGACGAGGATCATTCAGAATTTGATATTCCTGATATAACAATGACTTGTGCAGATGACGAATATGAAAAATCAGGGGAAAATAAAAAGGAAGTTCATTTTGCAGATGATTCTGACGATGAACATCATGAAAGTGACTCTTATAAACAAAAAACTATAAGACGAAAAAAGGCCATTTCTCGCAAGAGCTGTCTTAGTAATGATCAAGAAGACGAAATAATTCCTGAAAGCAAAGTCCATAATCTTTCGGCACGTGCGAACACTAAAAATCATGAAGAAGATGATGAATACGAAAACATCCCAGAATCTTCTATCTCGCATGTGATAAGCGACATACTAGATGTTTTTGAAGAAGTGGATGATTTTATTCCAGGCATGTCCCTTAACAAAATTACCACTGATCTGTACGATGGTATTCTCAACGAAGAAGGTGGTAACAGTAAAGAAGAAAGGAGAGCAAGAAAGAGAAAGTTGTTAATGAAAATAAACAGATGTGTTATGGTCTTGAAAAAGTTGTATGGCACATTTGGCAAGATAACGAAAAGACTTAATTGTACTAAATAAAGCAAACAATAGCAATTAAAAAAAGTTCATAAAAATTTATTTTTTCACTTTATATTTTGGTGGTTTGTTAAAAACAATTCTTTTGTTTACATTTCCAATAATTTTATGTATTATTTTACCATCGTTTTTTATTTTCTCTACAATGTAATAATCTGTGTTATCCTCAACACCTTCAATATAAAATTTATTAAAATACAATTTTTTATCCTCGTATGTAGCATCCATATGTTCAATGTTTTCTATGTCTCCTTGTAATTCTAAAACTTCTAAATCATTGTTTTCTTCATTTTCGTATTGTATTTTCATCTGGGATGACAATTATCTTGTTTTCATAAACAGAATTTAGAAATAAATATTTCAGAAATAATTTATAAAAATATTTATTTCACAGTTAAAAATTTGCATTTTATTTTATAAAAAAATATAAAATTCCTACAAAATATCGATCAACGAACTTTTTATTTATCTCGAGGGCAATATATTTGCGAGTACTTCTGCTCTATAATCTTCATAGAGCTCATTATTTGTCTGGTCTATCAACAAATCCGTATACGAAGTAAACAATAATTCTTTGAGTACTAAGAAATCACAATGAGTAGGATTCTCGACATCAACAGATCCATAATAATATCTTCTTCCGATTTCAACATCGCCCCGAATCCATTCATTAGAAATGATAGAAAATGGTTTGTATTCATTTAATTCTAAGCTATTAGGTACTAAATCTGTATTAAAAGAAAATGTATTGATTTCATTTTCAACTAATTGTCTTTTTATTTTTTCTTTTATATTTTTTGATTCTTCTGGTGTAAGAAAATCTGCTTTAGAAATTAACGGTATAACATTTACTAAATTAGACACTTTTTTAAGAAAAACAATATCTGTCGGTCTCAACCCATTTCTTCTTGGAAGAATAAAATATAAAAGAACATGTATTCTTGTATCCTCACATCGTACATTTCTTCTAATTTTTGTTTCTTCAGCAAGATATACATCATATTGGCTTTTTATATACGCAATTATACTGTCATGTAAAATACTATCATCCATTGTACTACCAAATCCAGGTGTATCTACGACATTCATTCTCTTTTTTATCCCTTCACAATCTACATCCATTACAAACACATCAATATCTCTTCCAAACTCTTTTTTATTAACTTCTACCATTTTCTTTTTAAAAAGAGTATTAATAAAAGATGATTTCCCACTACCTGTACTTCCAGCAAGCATAATATTAAATGAAAGTTTTCTTCTAGACATATTCCTAACAATATAATTTATTTTTATTTCAATATATCAAACCTACGTGTTTTAGATATTTGATACATTAAAATATTTTTGATAAATAATGTTTGATATTAGATAGGATAATTTATTATTTTGAAGGTTACCTCTTAATAACGTTATTCATTATAATGTCACAATATAACATATTTTATTTGATAATCTTTTTAAATAAAATTTAGATAAATCTTTAAATATTATAGATTTTAAAAGAATAGGAGTATTTAATCAGTTTATAAATTATTTTTAAATTTTATGAGACTGTATAAGCCTTAGATATTTACTATTAAATTTATTAGATAAAGAAGAAGAATTGATTTTATTTTAAAAATTTCTTTTATTTAATTCATTCATTTAAATAATGGATATTCATACATATATAAATCAAATAGATATAATATGTGTATTTAATCTTTATAAATATTTTTATTTTCATAATTTTATATTTATTATTTTTTTAATAGCATATGATAAATAAAAATTAATCAATCTGGTTTTCATCAATAACATTTTACCTATTATTAAGAATGCTAATATACTATAAATGTTCTATAAAAGAAAACCAATAATTTAAGTGTATTTTTTAATTATAATGATTTAATTATAATCTTTTTTTTTGTTTTTCATCAGAGGATGAGAAAATCTTTCATTTTCTTATTAATAAGATATTTTAATTTTAAACAAATACATTTAAACGGTTAACCAAACAATAATTTAAAATTGTTAACTATCCTTTATAATACATGTCGCGCGCAGAGGCCACTACCCGTGCCCTGCCCGCGAAGCTCAGATTTTTCATTTACAAATTATGGCGTCAAAGGGATTCGAACTTTGACAATTTGGAATTTTCTGAGCTAGAAATATTAAATATTTATTTTTTTCAGTTTATATTATAAAAAATAATTATTTCATCCATATGTATAAAG
>VRLP01005557.1:0-35856 GCA_009660295.1 Lophius piscatorius | reverse complement strand
TTATAAATATTATTATTTAAAATAAAAAGATCATTATTCTTGACATTTTTTATAATAGAAAATCACTATATACATTATATATTTAAAATTTAGAATATATAATACTTTTCGTTTAATTTTCAACAATATCTTATTTAATTTTGTAATTTTTAAAAAAATAATTTTTCTAATATTTATCAATCGAATTTGTTTTATTGTCTTAATCTACAACCGACCCTAATTTAGTTATACAGACATTTAAGAATATTATACAGAGTTGTTTTAAAATAAATCTTTTAAAAATCATAGTGAAAGTTATTTTTTTTGATTAATTTAAAAATATACAAGTAAATATTTCATTTATTTTCTCCTGCATTTTAACTAAAATTTTATCTCATTAATATTAAAATTCTCAATAAACTAATTTATGTAACTTTCCGAATATCATTCATCGTAATTTAAAACTTCGTATTTAATGGGTAACCTTTAAAATTACGGATAATTTTCAATATGATTAAATTCTAGAGAATCAGGAGAAAAAAAATATTAAAGATTTTCAGCCAAATATGTACGTCATTTATGACTCTAGTAAGATCTAAAAAAAATTTATTTAACATCAGAGAAAGAATTATTTATTTACATAATAATAGGGTTTCATATGAAAAATTGGTAAAGAACTTGGGATTACAAAATCGGCTATGCACCAATTATAAAAAAAATTTAAAGAGAGGTAATATTTTGGATTGAGAAAAGAGGAGAAGGTAAATGATATAAATTAAAGATATGAAAAATAATCATATTTCAGATTTGGTAAGCCAATCCATTTATTTCAGTATGTAATATCAGAGAAAAAGTCATTAAAAAATTTTTAATTGATGTATTAAGATCAACAATTTTTAAAAACTTAAACAACCCACATTATTCATTAAAATTTTTACCAGCTTTGTTCTTATTGACGGGGATCCTGAAATTACAATTAAGAAACAAAAAATTTATGAGTAAATTTCCGTTTATTTATTATGTAAATATCATTCTATTTCTTTTATTTTTATAAATAAGATTGGATTTTCTTTTACTACAAAAATGAAGCGTGGTCAAATTATTATTTGCATATCTTAAAATTGGTGAAACACAATCAAAAAATTATAATTTTATTATTATTGTAAATAAAGATAATATTTGATATTATAAAAACGGCATTATTAATGTTAATGAAATTGATTTTAAACGGGGTTTTTGAAAACCGCACAATATTGTTATCACCAACGGAATTCAAATACCATGAATATATTTGAAAATGCAGAGATTCATAATTTTAGTGGTGTAAAGAGTCTAATTAATAATCTGACTTGTTTGTTTTGTATTTACCACCATACCCACTATTCATAAATATGATTGATAATTGTTTTAGTAAATATAAAAAAAATAGGAATATTGGTAATAAACACATAAAATTAACTATTTACATACATCGATGAAAGTTCGAACGTAATTACATAAGATAATTTAATTGGCTTCTTTAGAAAAATGCTTAAATACTAACAAAAATGTAGAAATGGAAAATAATAGTGGAATATGTTGGATGTAATGACGTCCAAACAAAAGTTTTCAAAAATAAAACACTTTTGTAGCAAAAAAGACATCCAAGATGTGATTTCAGAACATGTATAAATAAGATTCAATTAAATAGAATATATCTTTATTTAATGATTCAAAAACGAGCATATGGTTATCTGAGATCTAAAGAGAATAAAATTTTATTGAGATTAGGTAATCTTAATCTTTTTCAAAAATTTTTTTATTTGTTAACATATTTATTTCGTACAAAGTTGGTTATCAATCTCTATATTTTTCTTATTAATACTTAAAATTTATAGAATCGTATGCTCTCTAATATTAAAACTATTTTTCCTTAAAACACTATCTTTTATAACTTCTAATGTAAATAAAAAACTTTTTTATCATATCATCAATTAACTTATATATTTTAATATCCGTGGTGAGAATATTGCAGGTATTAAGGTGTTTTAACCCTATGTTTAGTTTAAATATATTATAACAGAAATAATTCTAAAACATAATTATAATTGTTGCTTGTATGTAAATTAAATCTATATTCATCTAAAAAAATAATAGCTTTTTCTATTATTTCAAACAAATTTGTGTAATAATAATGCACGTTCAGTTATGGCCAGCCGGAAAAACAACAGAAACCTGGTTTTATTTATTTTTTGAGTAATATTGCTTATTTTCACCATTCTTTGAATATGGGATTGAAGAATAAATTATTCATAAATGCCTATTCGAGTTAATAAATTGACCTCGGTAAACATTTCTCTAATAACATCACATTCATCTATCCTGTATACAGAGTTTTTACCTTTCTTTTGGTATAATCATCAAAACGCACAGAAAGAAATCATCACAAACAAGGATCTATAGACATTACTTTTCAATAAATAATAATTTTAATATAGTCAGAACTCCTTGAGATCTTTTTCAAGTGTTTTCATAGTAAATGGATATTTATAAAACGACGTATCTTTCTTTATAACGACCATTAAATATATATACAACAACACATTCCATATAAAGAATCCGAAGAAACAAAATTTTATTTAAAAATAATTTAGTACATTTTTCTTGACCCTTTGGTATCTTACTAACTTTATTTAAGACAAGTGTTTACACCAAATAAAATATTTTACGTATATTAAAAAAATAATGTTTTTATTAAAAATCAGATGACAATGTTGAAGTATCATCAGCATTCTTTTTTGTTTTATTTTGTCTACTTTTTACTACAAAATCATCTGAAAATGATGAAGTTTCATCTAAATCTTTTCGTGCTTTTTGTTTCTTTTTAGTTGCCGCTCTTTTCTTTGGTACAATTTTTCTTTTACTTGTTTTTTTTACTGTTGCAAATTTTGAATTCTTATTATTTAAATTTCCTTTCTTATTTTTTGCTGTAATATTTATATTATCTTCTTCATGATCATCACTAGATGTTTCCAACTTTTTATTTCTCTTTATATTTTTTATATCATCAACTATAAAATCATCTGTGTCTAAAGACATAGTATCATCACTGTCATGAACAGAATTTTTTTTTCGTATAATAACGTCATCATCACTTTCATCAGGAAAAGATTCACATTCCGAAATTTCTTTTTCTGAGATTTCTTCAGACGATAAACTTTCATATTCAGATGAATCCTCCAAAATACTATTTCTTTTATTTATTCTAGGAACTTTCTCTTTTTCTTCTTCATAATAATCATCTTCGTAATAATCACTTTGAATAACCTCTTCATCCATTTCATCACTAAATTCTGTAGTTTCGTCTTGTTCTAAATAATATGACGGTGGAACATATTCTGCGTTGATTTTATTTTGAAATTTTTCTAAATCCATAAAATCATTCAAAAAATGTTTCATAGCCATACTTTCTATTTTTTTGTAAATATCGATATTTTTTTCTGCTGTAATTTTATATTCGGAAGCATTCCAGTTCTCATTTTTTTCTAAATTTAAATTATAAGTAAACCCTTCTTCAATAGAATCATTATCTCTCTCCATATGAATAAAATCTACTTTAAAAAATTGTTGATGAATATTTTTATATATTTTAAAAAATGGGAAAAGAGAAAATAACAATATATTGCCAAGATCATCACTCAAAATAAGAAATTCACCATCCTGTGTAAATTGAATATCTATTATCCTGGATCTGATATTTTCTATTTGTAAAATATCACCTTCAGAATTATAAATTCTAAGATCATTTGATATATGAATAAATACATTTTGTGTTGGATGAGGTGCTAATACACCAACACCCGTTATATCTATTACATGTTTCAACTTTTTCTAAAAAATATTCTTATTTTATTATCAGAACTACTCCTACAATATAATTATCATCATTTAAAAAACACACTCTTTCACATCTATCATAGGTTTCAGATTCATAATATATCGGATCTCTTCTCCAATATCCTTTATTCTTTGAATTTTTTCTTTTTTTTAAATTTCCCATTCTTGGAGTACCCGTATCAAAATATTCAAATTCTAAAAGCAAATTAGAATTTGTAGCACCTACAAATTTTAGTTTATTTTTACTAGCACACGTAGAAATAACAGAAAACCTTTCAGATTCAAAAGCAATAACATCATTTCTAAAATTTTCCATATCAAACACCATAAAACATGGCCAATTTCCACCACAAATTAAAAATCTTTTTCCTTGAGTTATACATATAGCTCTAGTTTCCCTAGAACCCCACGCATTTTGTATTATTGTATTCTCTTCTTCATTTATTATATTATTTTCATCAAATGTTATTTTTTTAATAATACCTTTACTTTCTACCACTAAAATTTTATATTCTAAATTTTCTGTAATTTCTATAAATTCCACCAACTCAATTTCATTTTCTACGTCCATGGAATACATCACTTCAAAATTTTCTAATGACCAAATTAATAAAACACCAGATACATCACACGACGCAAGATACCTACCATCATCACTTATATTTAAATCATTAATATTACTTTTATGACCTACAATACTTTTTAAAGCCAACCCTGTTCTACAATCCCATAATTTTATTATTCCATCATCTCCACCAGAAAAAAAGAATTTTTCACTATTATCCATGCATATACACGACACCTGTGATATATGTCCTACAAGATTTATTATTTTTTTATAATTACATTGATCAATGGCTAATTCTTTGGGAAGAATATTCTTTATATTGTGTTTATAAAAACAATCTGTCTGTAATAAAAAATTATCCAATGGATTTAAAAGATCCTGGAAGTAATATTTTCTCATAAACTCTGTTAAATTTTCTATTCCACATTTTTTCAAAATATCAGAAAAGGCTTGATAAATATCCTCAGGGCATAATTCCAACTTCAAACCTTTTTTATATTTTCCATGACGGTTTAACACCGTAGATATAAGAGATAGAGAATTATTAAGCTCATCCAACATAAGGGTTTTATTTCACAATAAAAAATAATATATTCTGTAACAAATATTTTTTATCTGTTTTATGAGCTGTTTGTGATGTTTGGAGCTAAAAGATTAAAATGGAAATTATAATTATTTTTTTAAAAATCAAAATCTTCTATAAAATAAAATTATTAAGAAATACTTTCATATAAAATTTGGTTTTAAAAATTTAACATAAGTTTCATTATAAAATAAAATAATTTTTTAAAAATGAATACAAAATAAGGATAATTAAAATAAAAAATAAAATTTAGATTTATCTGAGTAATCGTGGGATTTGGTAATCCCAATTCTAACGGGTTCGAATCCCTCACTCAAAAGAATTTTTAAAAAAAAGTATAAGAAAAGAAAGGTTGTTGTGTGAAGGAGGGTTCGGTAATGTAACATTAATTATATCCTATACGACGGAATACTACTGATTAAAATAGTATTTAGTTAGTATGGTTGCAATCTCTGTATTCATTTGTGACTCAGCCAGATTATGCAAAGAAAAAGGTTAAGAATCTCATTAAAGATGATAGAATGGTGATTACACCATACGTAAAATTTCAATGTTCTAAAGCATAAAATAAAATTAATGCATATCTGTAACGAAACCAATGAATACAAATTTAAATATACTTTAGAAACTAAAGATTATAAACCTCAATAGGATATAACTGGCCAGAAAACTTCTATAAATAAAAAATAAAAATTATTTTTATAATTAAATAATTTTAATATTACCATTACCATAGAATTATAACTTTATTAATAAATAAAAATATTAAACAAATAAAAAATAGCTTCAATTATCTTTTATTAATTTCCTTTTCCTTTTAAATTTTTCTTTCTAAACTCATTCTTTATCTCCGCTTTCTCGATTGCCTTATCTACTGCTCTTTCTATTCCCTCACTCTTTATTTCCATTAAGAATACTTTACTCTTTTCAAACATTATTCCATAAGATGAACTAAATAATGTTTCTATTGCATACGATAACAACGATCCATTATTTTTAAACGCTACTTTTATTTTATCATAATTATTCATAAATTCTTGAATAAAAATATCTTTAAATTCCAATGAAGAAATTAGCCCTGAACATAATATAATTTTATCTTGTAATAAAATTTCTTCAGTATATAAAAGCTCTACAGCCTTAAGATATGTATTTTTATCTGTAAATTTACCCATTGCTACTAATGCAGCAGTTTTTTCTTCTACTACACCTTTATCATAAATTTCTAGGAAATCTTCCAAATTATTCTCTTTCTTTGCTACAGCAGAAAATAGCGCACTTCTAAAAACAGAATTTATAGAATTTTTATCTTTTTTATATTCTTCCCATTTACTGTAGTAAATTTTATCTATGAAATTATTTTCATTGTTTGCGACTAAAAGATTGGCTATAAGTATCGTATTGGATAGATCATTAATATTATTTCCTGGATTATTAAAATTTACTTTTCTATCTTTTATAATATTCAATACCAACTCTTCGAAATATTTTTTATCTTCGTATAAAATATTTTTAAATCCTGTTATTCCCAACAACAATGCTGAAAGTACTTCATGATTATTTTTATTCTTAGCAAATGTAGAAATATTTATTATTGTATCCAATTTAATATAAGATGATAATGATTGTAATACCAAATCATTTATATAATTTAATCTATTTCTTACTGATAGATTTTCTACTTTTAATATTTTATCTTCGTAGAGCGTTGAATAAAATCCTACACCTTCATTGTTTATCTTAAAATCTTTATCCAGTTTTTCTATTTTTATTTCTTTTTCTTTCATTTCTACCAAAATTTCTTTATCTCCAAATTTAATTTTTAATGGAATAAACCATTTCTCTCCTTTGGTGTCTTTTTCTATTCCTTTGAAAAATCTTTCCTGTGTTATTTTTATTTCATTTTCTTCTTCGGTTATTCTTAAAAGAGGAAAACCTTCTTTTTTAGTCCAATCATTCATCAATGAATAAACATCATGTTTGGTGTCACTAAGAGCATTCCAAAGATCAGCAGAATCTGCGTTGGAGTATTGATATTTTTTTATATAATTTTGTAATCTCTGTTGAAAATTAGCTTCTCCAATATAATTTTCTACCATTCGTATCAACGATGAGCTTTTAGAATAAGAAATTGCATCAAATATTTGTTCTACTTCCTCAGGTGTTTTTACTTCTACTTCAATAGGATGGGTATTGTTCAAAGAATCTAATTCCATTCCTCTATAAACTTCATCATTCATAAAGGTGGTTTCTACATCCCAGTCTATAATATCCTTAGGAAATTTTGTAATACATTTCATAGCAGCCCATGTTGCAAAACCTTCATTTAACCATAAATCTTTCCACCATTTCATAGTAACTAAATTTCCAAACCATTGGTGAGCTAATTCGTGACAAATTACTTCTGAAACCCTTTTTAATGCATTAACAGTACTAATATTCTTATCGTATAACAATGCGGTATTTCTGTAAGTGACTAACCCCCAGTTTTCCATAGCACCCATACTAAATTCAGGTATCGCAACATTATCTAATTTTTTAAGAGGATATTTTACACCAAAGTAATCTCCATATACTTCTAAACTCTTCTTTGTTACTTTTAAAGAAAATTCAGCTAAATCTTTCAATCCCTCTACTGTATAAGTTCTTAATGTTATTTCATCTAATTTATCTTCCAAGAATTCTATTTCTCCTATTACAAATGCTAAAAGATACGTACTCATCTTAGGTGTATCTGCAAACTCCACTATTTTATTATTTTCATTTATTTCTTCTTTAACAACCTCAGTATTTGAAAGAATAGAAAATTTTTTATCCGCCGTAATTTTCATTTTAAACACAGCCTTCAAAAGAGAATGATCGAAACAAGGAATAGCCAATCTAGCATAACCAGGCTCAAAATGGGTGGAATAAATTATCTTCTTTTCATCCCCTACTTTATAAACACTCTTATAAAATCCTTCCATATTATCCTTCATCACACCCTGATATTTTACCAATAACAAATATTCACGAACTTCCAATTCTTTTGTATAAATCTTTATCTCATCATCCTCCATTTTATATTCTTTTACCAAATTTACATCATCACTATATTTAACTCTCTTTTCTCTTCTAACCTCATCAAAACTATTTTTATCTTCCAACATAACTATTTCTTCGATTTTCAATCCTTTTGAATTTATAGCAAACTTATCTGTCTTCTCCTTTACCTGCACCTTAATAACATTAACACCTAAATAATCATCATCCTGTACTACGATATCTATAAAATAATTTACAGGATATACCTTCATCCAATAATCATTACTAGCAACCATAGGGGCAATAAAAAAAAGAAACATATATGTTTCTTTTGATAAAACTTTAAAAAGATAAAAATGATTTACTTCAAACATAATCAGAAGATGGAAGAAGAAGATAAAAAGATAATTTTTATAAAGAACCATTAATAATCATTTGTATTATAAATTAAATCAATGATAAAAAAATAAGAATACAAAGAATAAATTAAATAAAAATGTTTAAATAAAATAATGTTTTATATTTGTTATTTAATTTATTCTTTATATTCTTATTTTTTTATCATTGATCTATAGATTGTAATAATTTAATATAATTAAAACAAATTAAATTACATTTAATTTCAAATAATGAAAATATAAACAAATATTAATTTAATAAGTTTTAATATCTTGCCTTAAAAAAATTTAAAATAAAAAAAAAGATATCGGGAAGGTGACTGGTGGATGATTATTCGGTAGTGTGTCTTTGTTGTGTCTTATATGACAACTTTATTACCAAATTAAAGTGGTAGTTGGTTAATAATGTTATACTTCTTATAATGATTGATGACTTGATTAATAGTATGTTAAGAAGTGTTTGAATTTAAATAAATTAAAACTGACGGTGTTGTATACCAGCTACAAAACTATAACATTTTAGCGTATAAGTTAAGATAAAGATAATTCATAATATAATAAAACCAGTTATTATGAATCATTCATATTTGAGGAACCAACAGTCTTAAATCATACTGAAATGTATCCAGACGAAGTAATTTTACATTTAAAGTTTATTTCAAAAAATAATTGAATTTGATTCAACTTTTTTTAATTTTGAAATGTAACATCACAACCAACAGAGGTATATTTTTGGACAAATGTTGCAAAGTTGTAATTAAATCTTTTATAAGCAATAAAAATTAGTACAAATCAAGGTTGCTATAAATTTAAAAATAAACTAAATCTAATGAAAAAAATAACAACATCACAAAATTCAATAATTTAAGGTAGCATAAGTTGAGGTATAACATATACATTTACTATAAACTATATAAATAGAAATCATATAACTTCAAGATAAATAGTACAAATATTCATAAAACTTCTTTGAATAAAAATTTCATTTAAAAAAGAATATAAACTTACAATCATCATCGTATTTATAGAAAAACATTATTCATTTAATGTATTTATTATGTCTGAGCTAAAACTTTATAATTTTTATAAAAATAATTCCATTGATTTTATTATACTATTGAATTGAATTCTATTTTCAAATTACTAATGTATTTATTCTAACATGATATAATTAAAAAGATCGATAACACCACAATTGAAATTACATTAACATAAATTTATTTTCTTAAATATTTTTTATTTACATTATTATATTTCATTCTTTTAATTTAATCTCCATATTTTTATCCCCACGAAATGAAATTAGACACCTCCAAATCCGATGTATCTATCTGGTTAGTAAAACTACCACCATATTTATCAGAACGTATTCTTAGTGCCTCATCTGATACAACAGAATTAGAAATAGGAAGTTTAGAAATAACACAATCAGAAAACAACCAAGCTGCAGTTACATTAGACCTTTCAAATGATTCTAGATTTACTGATCTTCCACAAGATTATGAAATAAAATTTATTGATACATCACTCCCACTTTATGTATCGAGAGAAGAATTACATGAAAATCCGATGTTTGAAAATATTACACGCATAGAAGGTAAAATAGTTAAAGAATGTTTTGTTAGTCCGGTAATAAATAAAAAATATATAGCATTTAAAAAACAAAGACAGGCAGTTAGTGTAGCAAATAATAAAAAAGAAATACAGGTTATTGATTATCTTAAGGAGGGTAGAAAAGGAGAAAGATTTGGATCAGCGACCGAATTGGAAGTGCATGCTAGAAGAAGAAGAATTGAGTTGGCTAATAAAAAGAGAGAAAGATTGGATAAAGAATATATTATAAATATAATGTTTAAAGCATTTGAAAAACATGATGAGTGGACAGTAAAAGATTTGGCTGATTTCGGTGGACAGCCCATAGCAGCAATCCAAGAGGTTATATCAGAAATATGTGAATTGAATAAAAAAGATAATAAAAATACGTATACTTTGAAAGCAGAGTATAAAAATAATTTAAAAAATTAAATAAAAAGTATCGGTAACTGTTATTCTATCTTTTAATAAAAATTATGTAATTTTAAAATATTTATTCTTATTCTTATTGTTTGAGTGTATTCAATAAAATAGAATACCTTAAAACTAATGAGGTGAAAAAATATAATGCCTTAGAACAGTGAGATGAAAAATTTCTCCTCGTTTATTAAAAAAATAATAATTTAAAACAAAAGCATAAAAAACGTTATTCTTTTTTATTCTTTTGAAAAAAGAAAAGAAATCTTTTCACCTCACCTGTTTTAAGGTATTATATTTTTTTATCTCACCTGTTTTAAGATATTCTATTTTATTAACAAAATAATAAATATCCAACTACAAATTAAATACAAAATATTTACATTGATAATTAAATATTGTTTCTTATTTTTCTAAGATATCTACAACTATAATTTTTATAAATTTCTTTAAAGGGTATACATAATTACACTTATTATTTTATTAAAAATTTATAACAATAATATATTAATTGTATTAATTAAATAATTATATTAACAACTGTTAGAATAATAATAGTTATATTAATTTATATTTACCTTTTAAGGTCAACAATCTTATCACCTCCTTTTAAAAGTCCCAATCTTTCAATAAAATAATTATAACAAAAATAGAAATAATAACAATAATGGTAATGACAGTACATTAAAGACTATATTTATTATTATTCTTGTTATAATCTTAATATAACCAATATTACTATAATTGTTATTATTATAATCTTAACATTATTATTATAACCTTAATTTCTATTATAAATAATATTATTATATTCTATATAATTTCTATTATAAATAATATTATTATATTCTATATAATTTCTATTATAATTATTTTTATTATCTTCTATATAATTACTATATAAATAATATATTATTAATTTACCATATTTGTATTACAACTATATTCAGTTACAATCTTAATATTACTTATAAACTATAATATATATTATTTATATAGTAATTATAATAATTATAACCATTATATATTATTATTTCCTATTTTTATATATTTTTTATAATTTATCAATTTTTTAATCATTTTTTTTTAATAAAAAGAAAATATTGTTATGGTGTTAGATAAGATGACACAGTATAAAGATAATTATAAAATATTAAATAAATATATAAAACATAATAATATTATAGAAAATAGATATAAAGATAATAATATTGTAGAGGAAATAAATGTAAGTAGTATAGATGATGATATACAAGATGTAAAAATTAAATATAAAAAAGTTATACAAGAATTTAAAGATAAATATATTACAGGTAATATATTAGATATTAAAGATGAGAGTATATTGAGTATAGAGAATGAAGACGATAGTATATTAAGTATAGATAACGAAGAAGAGTGTATAGATAATAAAGAAAGCATAGTAAGTATAGATAATGAAGACGAGAGTATAGATAACAAAGAGAGTATAATAAATATAGGTAGTGGAGAAGAAAGTATAGAAAATATAGAGAATGAAGAGAATATAGATAATGAAGAGAGCATACCAAGTATAAATAATGAAGAAAAGATTGTAGAAGAAAATATAGATAATAAAGAGAATATAATAAATATAGAGAATGAAGACGAGAGTATAAATAACGAAGAGAGTATTAAAAATATAGAGAATGAAGACAATAGTATATTAAGTATAGATAATGAAAAGAGTATAATAAATATAGAGAGTATAATAAGTATAGGTAATGAAGAAAGTATAAGCATCATAAAAGATAATATAAAAAATGATATAGATAATGAATATATTATAAATAACATAGAAAATAATATTTATACAATAAAAGAATTAAAAGATAATATAGAAGATAGAAAAGATAATAATATTATTAAAAATACTATTAAAAATAATAAGAGAACAAAAAATAATAAAAATCAAAAAGAAACTAAATATAAAATGAAAACAAATAACAATATTATGTTTACATATATCAAAAGATTATCAAATAAATATAATAATATAAAGAGAAAGATAGAAGATAATAATACTAATGCTAATGTAAGTAATAAAAGTATATCTGATAATATAATCTATATACCGTATCTATCTTCACTGAAATATAAAATAAATGGTATAGAAATATTGGTAAGAGATAATACACTTACTGTTATAAAAATAAATACAATAGAAAATAGATTAAATAGTATGGATTTATTTATTAGAAGAATAGATGATATAGAATTTGATATAAAAGATAATTATCTTTATATTCAAAGTAAACAAGATTTAAATAATAATAATTATGATGATAGTTATAATAATGGGTATAATGGTGTAAGAGATAGTAACAATTGTTATAATAACAATCATATTACTAATACTATTACTAATACTGATAATATTACTACTACTAATATAGATGATAGTATTTGTAGCTTCTCGAAAGAAAATATAAATTATAAGATAAAGATAAAAAATATAAATGTTAGAGATTTGATTATATTTTTAAATTATTTAAAATATTGTAATAATACATTGGTAGATGATAGAGAATATATGAAATATGTTTATAATATGAATTATAATTTTTATGAGGTATTTAAATATTATAATGTAGATTACGTAGGGTTAGGTGGGGTTAATATTCATGGATTTGAAGGTAGGATAGGTACGAATGTCGAATTATTTTATTTTTACGTTTTAAATTATGTATTAAAATTATATTTGGAAAATAATATGATGGATAAAATGTATAGTTATAATTTTAATGGTATAATAATAGGTGTATTGGTTAATAGTAAAAGAGAATCTAAATATTATATAAAATATTTGGATACGTATGTAAATTTATCTTATATAAGAAATATATCTTCTGTGCAATATGATAATGCTGGACAGTATGATAATGGTAAGATAAAAAATAGAGATTTTAAAGATGTGAAATATTCTTATGAAGTTGATTGTAAAAGTTCGATGGAAAAAATAATTTTAAAATATTTAAACTCTATGAAAATTAAGATTGTATTTAGTTCTGATCATTTGAATAATATTTTACTGCTTAATACAATATGTAATGGGTTGTCTGGTATAAAATATAGTAGAGAAGAAATATTGGATTATTTTACATATAAATACAATATAATAATAAAAGATAATAGATGGTATAATAAAAATGAAGATAAACAAATATTATATCAAGAAGAGATAAAAAGAAATAAACAGAATAAATATATTGGAATAGAATATTATAAAAATAATAAAATAAATATTGTAGGTACAGGTATATCTTCATTTATGGAAGACAAAGGGTTACCAAAGGTTAGTAAAAATAAAAATATAGAAGATATATATAAGAGTATAAATATATTTAAAAATCCTAGAATATATGATAATAAATATACAATATTTTATATTCTACATAATATGTTTTATATAAATATAAAATATATTTTTAAAAGAAAATGTAATAAAAATAGAAAGAAGGTTATAATAGATATAATAATGAATATAAATATAAATGATATAATAAAAATATCTAAGGAATCGAAACAGGGCATTAATAATAGTAAAATAGATAGTAGAATATTTATAAAAAATTATATTTTTATTATAAAATATTATATAAAGAAATGTAATACAAAGAATATCGATAGAAAGTATTTAGAAAATTATATTTATCTTTTATTTATAAATAATTATAATTACAATACTTTCATAGATAAATACAATCTATTTATTCCTAAGATATTGTATTCTAGAATAAAATATATATTGAAAAATAATATTAACATGACCTTAACTAACCCTAATGATACTATAGAAAATATATATTTTTATAATAAAATAAAATTGTATTTAAAAGCATATGATGAATTAGAATACAATATATTTCAATATTTATTATTATATAATGGATATAATAATATAAGGATATTAGTAAATATGTTAAATATATATTTTAATTTAAAAATATTTAGAATACGATATAAAGAAAGAGAGAGAAGTTATAATCATATGGATGATGTTAAAGGCATGGCAATAGATAGGTTTAGCAGAGGAAAGATGATAAAGTATATTTTTATAAAAACAAAATTAATATTTATAAATGAATATTTAAATGGAGAAAATAATAAAATACAGCATATGCTTAGTAAACTAAGAATATTATATAATCATTATTTTAAATAAAAAATTATTATTAAATAAAAGTGAAAATGTTATTTTTTTCGTTTTTATAAAAATTAATAGATATCATATTCTGCTAATAGAGGAAAATTGAAATGCTCTCTATGGAAGATCGCCAGGAGTTTATTCCTCTGTTATTTTCTGTGTCTATTTAAAGAATAAAACTTTTGTTAAACACCATAGGATACGTTTATTTTCTTCTATTTATATTCTATTTATAACCAAAGTATTAATCATGGTTTAATGTCTCAATCTATTTCAAATGTCATTTATTAACCAATCGACGTACTTAGATAATGTAGATATTCTTCATTACAGAAAAGGGAAGAAGATGTTAGGATATATTGGATAAATTGAAATAATTATAAACCATATATAAGCAAAAAACATTTTAAATAAAATATGATTTATATTATCTTTTTTTGAAAAAATATAAAATTAATTATGTTTTTTATGTAAAACTAATGAATTTTAAATCTGCTTAACCGAGTGATCGTAGGATGCCAACCAAATCTCAAGCCTGGCTTCGAATCCCCATCCCGAAGAATTTACAAAAAAAAAGATAAAAACGGGGGAAAGACTGTTGAATAGGTGAGAACTGCATAAGTGTAGTATTAAATACGCTGTACGATATCCGCACCAGATTAAAGTGATGTCTAGCTGGTGTAGTTGTAACCTCTATATTTATTTGTGACTCAGTTGGTGTTATGCCAAGCAAAGGATTAGAAATCTTTAAGAAATTGGAACAGAGATGTGTACCATACGCAAACTTCCAGCGTTCAGGAACATAAGGTAAGATGGAATTAATGCATATTTGTAGCGAAACCGGTTAGTACAAGCTTAAACATGCTTCGGGAATTAAATGACGCAGACCACAATAAACCGCAATTAGTCAGGAAATTACGATAAATAAAAATTTTACTTAAATAAATATAAATATCTTATATATATATAAATAGCAAGTTTCAAAGCTTTCAAAATTTTAATTTTAATCATTGTCAAACATTCCATGTCTTTTAAAATATGTGGTAAGGTTTGCTTCGTTCCATCCACGTATATTATTTCATATTCATCTTCACTATCTATAATGATAAAAAATAAGAATCATAACAACAATACAGCATTGACAATTGCATATATTAAATTTTATTATCTTCCTCGCTATTACTCGAATCTCTTGGATCTTGGTTATCTGTATTTTCTGTAACCAGGGTATTTAATGTTACTTGTGTTTTCTCGGTTCCAATCTTTTTTTGACAACATTGATATTTATTCGTTAAATCAGGGTTTGGAGTTTCGATTTCATCTGTTTGTGTACTATTCTCATTTTGTATTGTATTTTTAGTATTTTCATCTTGTGGTTTATTTGTTTTTTTACATAAACACAATATTTCTTTATTCATATTACATTGGTTCGCACTCTTTCCAATATAGCCATTAATCAGTCCCCGATTCTGTGTCTCATAATAAAATTTAGTATATACTTCCGAATAAATATAATTAAATATAAAGGTATCAATATTATATGTTTTTGAATCTTTATCAATTGTTAAATTATCCAAATCATATTTTCCTTGTCCAGGTTTTAAAGGATATAATCGTATATATCTTGATTTCCTGAACATGCAGAATTAGAATTTGTGGTATTATCAAAACAATCCAATGGGAGAATTATGCATTTAGAACAAAAATTCAATCCAAGGAGACGAATTGTTTTGGAGGGCTGATCCTGTAACAGAGTAGATATCTTTATTGAATTCGAGAAACAATTATACCACAAAGTTGTACGGAAACACTTTTCTTCAATGAATGCTGTTACTTTAAAAACTACTGAGAGAATTTTAAGACGTATATCAGAAACATTTGATGTTAAATCCCCATTCATTATTCTGTAAAAATCAGGCTCTTCTACATAAATAAGTGCAGTCTGTTCATTGTCCCTAAATTCAATCTCAACACCATCATATTCTATTTCTGTGATTTTCACCTGTTTTCTTTGTTCTATACAATTTGGCGAAGAAATTGACATTATGCCATTGATTTCATATTTTTCTTTTTTGATATTTTCTACTCTTATTACTTTTTTTCTTTCTTCCGTGTTAATATTATTATTTGTTGCATTAATATTTTGCAAAAACCCATCATAATTTAAAATTATGAATGACATAAATAAATTTAAAAAATTAACCATGCCTTGCTCCGGGTATTATTATTTAAAATAAAAAGATCAATATTCTTGACATTTTTTAATAGAAGATCTATTATGTAAAATTATATATTTAAATTTTAGAATGTATAATGCTTTCCATTTAATTTTAGATAATATTGTGTTTAATTTTGTAGTTTTTAAAAAAATAATTTTTCTAATATTTATTTTTTATTTAATGTTTATAAAAGATTTTATTAATAAAATATTGTTTGGTTATTTCCATATTATTCATTCTCTTAAAAACTTTTGATAATATTCATTTAAATCTTCATAAGCAATATTGTATTATATACACATGAAATGAAGAATCTATTTCATCGGGAATGAGATGTAAAGTATATAATCTGTGATATCCTATATTTCAGAATAAATATTGAATAAAAGAAATTAAATGAGAATGGAAGAAATTTAAAGTTTTTTTTGATATAAAATTTTCTATTAGATACACAAACATAATTGTAATTTCATTGGTTACAGGATTAGCTTATGTTCAAAAAAGATTTAAATCTGATTAAGGTATAATGTAAAGGATAACATGAATCATATGTATAATTTTTACTAACAAGACCATATGGTAAGATAAGGTCAATGCATAGTAACAAACCTAATTATTATTAGATAATTATGTTTTAAGTAACCAATAATACAGATAATGTAGGTGTTATTAAATAAGATACTTTAATAGTAAATGAATATTATTTTAAAAAAAGTTTACCTATATATATTTTTGTTGGTTGAATTTGAAATCGACAAATTTCATAATATGGAATAGTTTAACGTAACGGTTATTTATTTTGTATTTTTTATATAAAAATAATAAAATCTAATAAAAAATGCTTTTGAAAAATTTAAAATTGAACGGGGAAACTTATAACATTGACATTAACCTGTCTGATTTAGTTATACAATAATGTTGTATTTAAATGATGGAGGGACAAGTTTCGTTAATACATCCCTAAATGGAGTTTAAAGTCGAATTTAAAATATAAATGATACTGATTTTTTTTGTTCTCGAGGATTTTTCATATTTTCTTGATAATACTTTAATTATTCTCAAAATGCCCCGGCCGGATACGGCCTATCGTGGTATGAAATCGTTAATTTCTTCAAGTACGAATAGTTTGTATCAATTAATCTTGTTATAAATATACGCTAACTCCATCTTCATTTATTCTCCTAAGCGTTATGATTTTGAATATAATCCACATCCTTGCCCGAATTCTTAACGTAATATTAGCGAAATCCCAAGTTAATGTAAAAATTATGACTGTATAAACTAAATACTGTTTTGACCCAGTAGTAGAGTGGCATATAAAACATAATTAAAACCGCATTATTATACCTTCACCTATTTTATTTACATTCAGCTGCTTCATCTTAGATTTTATTGCTTTTTTGCTTTTAAACTATACAAAGGCTTAAGAACCGAAGGTCGCAAACCATAATAGATCTCGACCTGCCAAAAAATCTCTATAAATAAAAATTTCATTAAAAAAATCCCAGGAAAGTTATTTGTTTGGGTAATATATCCACATACAGGAAATTAGGAAAGATAAATTAAACTTTTGAAACAGTTTTAATTTATCATTGAAAAGTTATAAATAAATTTCCTAAAAAATTAATGAAATTTTTTTAAAACAATATTTCTTTTAAATACATAACCTAAGGATTTTTATTTTCAGCCTATAGGATTACGTTGAAAATATATAATAAACTATTTATTTATATTAACATACGCTTTTTATATATTTTATTTTATAACAAAAATAACTTTTCATTTATTACGTATGTTACTATATTTAATTAAAGTATATATATGTTTAAAAAAAATTACGTTTACAAGAAATATTTTGAATGTTTTATGAATCAGTATTAAAATTTTATATAAAAAATTAATTGTAAATTTCGATGAACAATAATCAACGTCTTGAGTTAAATAGGCCTATTGCCGGCAAATGGTGTTATTAATAATATAAATTATGATATTTATATTTTATGTATGATAATATTTTTTTTTTGTTTTCCACCAGAGGAGGAGAAAACCTTTCACCCACCTATTACTAGGGTCTTGTGACTATTACACTCCATGGTAATAAGGGTCAGGGATCCCGGGGTCAGGATACTGAGGGCCTTGCACCCTCTAAAAACTCCCCCTCTGAGGTTACCACTCACTTAGAGCGACCATGCCTCTAGGGCCTCGGTTCCAGGGATAATATTGATATCTTGATAATTTTTAATTTTTTTTTTGTTTTCTACCAGAAAGGGTAAAACCTCTCACCTTCAATATCTTAATTATAAAAATATTATATCGTAATTTTTTATAATATGATATTTGTACTTTATTTTTTTTGTCGAAATATTTTTTAACAGCTTTCTTAAGCAATTATTAATATTTTTATTTTACCCATTGGATTATTTATGTCTAAAAAAATCTTTAAAATAGTTGCTCCTATGTATGATCATTCTGATTATGCTTGGCGTATACTTTCTGCTCGATATGGTGCAGATATGTGTTTTACAGAAATGATACATTCAGAGTCACTGTTAAGAGAATATAATGGTAAGAAAAATAGAAATAAAAATTCGGCAATAATAAGTAATAAGAATACAGCAGATGATTCGAAGGGTTCGGATTCTAATTCTTTATTGGTTTATAATGCCCATGTTGTGGAATTTTATAAAAAGTTTAGTACTGGAGTGTTAGATGATAGACTGGTGATTCAAATTTCTGGGAATAATTTAGATAGTATGTGTATGGCAGGAAAAATTTTAATGAATTATAATGTTAAATATATTGATATAAATTTGGGATGCCCACAGAATATTGCTAAACGTGGGAATTATGGAGCGCATCTAGCTTTAAATGATAAAAAATTCAAAAGCGAAGATGGATCCAAATTTACGAAGATATCATCATTAGTGAAAGGTTTGTCATCTAATGGAATTCCTGTCAGTTGTAAAATACGTATATTTGAAGATTTGGAAGAAACATTGGAATATTGTAAAATTTTGGAAAAAAGTGGATGTCAAATGTTGACAGTACATGGAAGAACTGTGCATCAAAAAGGAAAAGATACTGGATTAGCTGATTGGAATGTAATTAAGAAAATAAAAGAAGTATTAAAAATACCTGTCATAGCTAATGGTAACATTCTAGACTATGATGATGTTATTAAATGTGTTGATTATACAAAATGTGATGGTGTAATGGTAGCCGAATCTCATCTACAAAATCCCACATTATTTTGTAGCTGTGAATTTAATACGTTTGTTATTTTTAAAGAATATTTGGATATTTGTAGAGATGTAAAAAATTCGGCAACTATTAAAGAAATAAGATGTCATGCATATAATATATTTAAAAGAATAATTAATAAATCACGTACAATGTTTTTTAATAAAGATTTTATATTTGATGGAATAAATAATAACTGTGAGAATATTTATCATAATAAAACTTTTAACGGAAATAATATAAAAACCCCTAAATTGTTAAATAATAAAAATAACAAAGAAATTAAGATGTGTGATTTTTTGAGAGAAAGAATAGGTAGATGTAAAAATTTAAATGATTTTTATAAATTTAATAATGATTTAGAAAATATGATAGATCAATCATTAATGAAAGATAAGGAAAAAAGAGAAATTAAAATACTTAAAGCAACATCGAGAAGTGGTGAAAAATTAAATCCAATATAAAAAAATCAGATTTATTAAATTATAGAATTATAGAATATTTTTTATTTACCACTAACGTATTATGAAGTTTGTAATCTTTAGCTGTTTAATTAATTTTTGATAAAAAAGATATTTTAAATTTTCACAACAAAAGTTTGAATATATCAGATTCACAACTAAAATATCATATTTTTATTTCAATTATTTCGATTAAAACAAATAACTATTAAGTAGTACGAGTAATATGGTTTTATTATATATACTCAATAACTTTAATTAACACAAATATATTATGTGCTTAAGGAACCAACCGTGCGGGTGTGCGTTCGATGACGTAATTTGATTATACCTTGTATGACGGTATTACTACTAGATTAAAGTAATGTTTAGCTGGTGTAATTGCAATTCTTGTGTTAATTAATGACTCGATCAATACTATGCCAGGAAGAAGTTTGTGATCTCATTAATACTGTGAATGGCGACGTTACGCACCATACGCAAAATCCGGTGTTCTGGGGTATAAAGTAAAATAATATTAATGCATATCTATAGCGAGATTAGTTAGTACAAGTTATTTGGGGTTTTAAGGACCCAATGGTCTCAAATTATAATAGGCCGCAACAGGTCAGAGCATTTTGATAATAATTAAACTGTTATTTAAAAAATTTTTTTCTTCTGGTTAAAAACACAAAAATAAATAAAATGAATTTATGAGATCTTCATTTATATTTCTGTTATATTCCACAATTAATTATAGTAATAATCTAAAATAAGATATTATATAATAAATTATATATTTAGAAATTCTGCTAATATAATTATATTTTAATATTAAATATTATTTAATTTGCTAATAAATGAATAGTAATCACTTGATAAATATAAAGCATAATTGTTCCAATATTTATTTCTTAGATGTTTTTAGTAGTAAAATATAATAAAATAATATAAAGATTAGTAACAAGCCAATATACCTTCCATATTAACAAACATTAATATTATAAAAATGTCAGAGATATCCAAATATTGGAAATCTAATTTTTGAGTATATCTATATCTAGATATTGTATAATAAAATATATATTAAAATAAATAAAAAATTAGTTTCTATATTATTTACTATATATCTTATTCTACAATTGTTCTATATTTCAATATATCTAATATAACAATATACAATTATCATTGATATAAATAATATTATGGTTTAAAGTAATGGTATGTTATAAAAATGTATACAAAATATATCAGTTATTATATTATAACATTATTTATAATATACTATTGTTTTAAACTATAAGATTACTTTATAACATAGATATAATTGTGTATGTATAATTTAATATACTTTTATAGTAAATTATGTTATTCAAGATTTAAAGTATTTGTTTTTATTGTAATAAAAGAATAAATTAGATAATTTAATAAACCTATGATTAAATTATAAAAATAACAAAGTATAATCTTTTAAATGAAAAAATATAAAAGAATAATAAGTATGGCTGAAGATATTTTGTAATTGAAAATATTTTTACAATTAAAATATTATTGACTTTTTAAATTATGAATTTATACTCTTTTATACAAAAATGGAATTTTTTATTGATGGTTTTTGTTTATGATGATTAATGAAAATATTTTTTATAAAAATTTTATCTTTATTTTTGCGTTCTTTTTCTTTTTTTTGGAATTTAATGACATAATTCATATCTCATTAAATTAAAATCAAAAGAATCATTGATATATCACCATAATTAGTATTTAACTACAAACAATTCCTTTGTTATGACAGAATATAATTTTAATAATGGGATATATAAAGAAAAGGATGAAGAGGAAATGGATGGAAAGGATGTAGAGGATATAGAGAAAACAAATAAAATAAGTGGTGTTGATGAATTGTATCAATCTGGGATGGATAATCAAATCATGAAACAAAAACATAACGAATATACTGCATCACAGTATTATGGGAGATCACAGGTGCATCCAGATTATCAATATCAAAGGAAACAGGATGCTTATATGCATGAAAATACACACTCAATGTATTCACCGAGGATGCCTCAATTTTTTTCATATCCTCACCATGATTCAAATATAGGCTATCATTTCTATGATATGAATAGTAATGGTCAATTTATACCCAATATATCATCACATGATACCATGAATACTATGAGAGTAATTAAAGAGGTTAGGAGAAAACCTAAATTGAGAGTATGTAGCAATTGTGTGACAACCACCACTCCGTCTTGGAGAAGGAGTGTTGATAAGAAGCAGTTACTATGTAATGCCTGTGGTTTATATCAAAAATTACATCATAAACCGAGGCCCTTTGCAACAACGCCAGATGGCAAAACTAAAGCCTTAAAAACTGGTTTTGAAAAATACAAATGTCTTTCTTGTGGTACTACAGAATCAAGAATGTGGAGAAAAACACCATCAAATCTTCCAATTTGTCACAGTTGTTACATACAAGAAATAGGCCACCATATTTCCAATGATCATCCGAGTGAAATACAGAATAATGAAATATATGACAAAGGATTAAAAGGTGATTACATGCCACACAACCAAGAAATAAATTATAGAAGAAACCATCACGACATGGCATATGACATGTATTCACCACAGGATAGATCCTATGCTAACCACCTATACACTGATCAAATAAAAGATCAATATTCTCCTCAAATGGATATTCAAGAACCTCAAGATAAACAAGAAACAAAATTTACAGAAACAGATGAACACTACAAAACACCATTTTCCAAAGATATATATACATCCAAATATTCAATCATAGATAAACAAAGAAAAAATATGTCATATTACAGAGATGATGGTTATTTCTACGAGCAGAATGCAGAAAGAAAAGAAACCACGAATGAAAATGAAAAGAGTAAAATAGTAGAATCTAATTTTCACAATGATAATCCATATAATCACAGTTATCCAGAAAAAAGCTTTGTAAATAAAAACAGCCCAGATAGAACAGAAGATCATTAAATGTATCAAATGTACTATTTCTTTTTTCACAAAGTTTTATAAATAAAAAGATTTTCAATATATTTTCATCTTTTTAAAATAATTTAATGACTTTCTTTGAACATATAAATAAAATTTACAAATTTAACCATAATAAATCTTTTAAAAATAAAAAAATATGCCTTATTTTGATTATCTATAGACCTTTTATCATTTAAATGTTTTTTTATTATGTTTATTGCAATTTATCTTTCAAAATAACAAGACAGGTCGTATTAAATATATTATTTAACTTTAAACTCAATAATTGGTTGTTATTCTGTTATAATCGATAAACGATAACAAAAGATATAAAATATTTTATTCGTATTGAAATGGAATAAATAATTCTCGCGTTTACATAATAATTTATTTTAATATTATGATTATCATTGATATAAAAATATTTATTTTTTATATTTCTTAATAAAATTATTGTTATATGTTTATTTAATTAATTTTCTATGATCAAATATATTTTTTAAAGTTTTGTATATAAAACTAACCTATCCTAACCTTAGAAGAATAAATAATATATAATTTATTTTATAACTAAGATAAAAGAGGAAAATAATTAATAAAATATTATATACACGATAAACAATAGAAAAAGTAACAAAATTTTGGTTTTGATAAAAAAAAATTAACTTTTCAATATTTTAATTATTTTATTATTCATTTAAAGATTAAAATCATAATTTTAAAATATTATAGATACTATTATTTCACTTGCATTTATAATGATGAATAACCTAAATCCCTATTTTTAGAATTTTTACCCTGACACATGTTCTCGAAGTTTGTCATCATATTTTCCTTGTTTTTTCGTTTAGCAGTTTTAATAAGTTCTAATATTTCTCTTAACATTTCCCTGTCTTCATTTCCAAGCATTGATTCATATTTAACATTCGAATTTCTCATTTGTTCAAACTTTTTGGATGCATATTTTTCATCGGTTCTAGAGGTGTAATCTGTACGTTCTGTATCTTGTTTTTGTTTGGATGAGGTGTTCATTGTATATTCGGTTGGATTTATATCAAAATCAAACATTTGTTTTTTCGCCTTTTTTGTACTTTGAACGGGTTCTGAATCATTCCTTTGTGTAGATGTAACACAATGAAAAGGTGTATCCCTATTTTGAAATATTGACGAATCAAATGGTTTATTACAACATAAAAATGGTGTTCCTATCGTTAAACCTTTGTGATTCAAACCATTTTGATTTTCAACTAAACCTTTACATTTTTTAGTGTTAATTTCAGTATCTTCGTTCACTTCAACTTTCCTGTTTTGATCATTTTTAGCTGTTGCGGGTAAAGGTATCAAAGGGGTTGACATACTGGGTGTACTATAGACCGGTGCGAAATATTTCATCTCTTGATTCATTGTTGGTATGAAATATGATTGTTGTGTTTGGTTTTCCGGATGTTTTACTTCTTCTGATACACAAGGATTTAAGTCAATAAGATCATTTAAGCCATCCAGTAAATTTCTTTTTGGATGATTTATTTTATTATCACCAACAGTTTTTGAATTTCGACTGTTTACAGAAGTTCGATATACTTCAGATTTATTTTCCGTATCTTCAATAAGTAAAGTATATTCGTTTAAAGGTGTTATAGTATTATTTTTATAATCATTATCAAATTTTCGCTTTCTAACCAGTGGATTTAAAATACCTTGTTCCATATTTTTAACTCCGTCCGCCTCTATACTCTTTTCGTTATCTTTTTGCTCCGCTACTTTAACTCCTTCTCCTTCTACTGCCTTATTTTCTGGTTTAATAGCATCTGAATTAAAAAAACCTACAACCTTTTCATACAATAATTTTAAAAGACACATACTATTTTCTCTTTCTTTATAAATAGATAATGATACTTTAACAATTATAACGAATAAAATAACACATGCTACAGCGATCATTGTAATTGCTCTTTTAATCAACATATTGATACCCGTGTATTTCCCCTGTTATATAAACATGTATTAACTACATTTATATAATTGAAATATTATTTTTAAGTAATTTAAAATATTTTGTTAGTAGAAAATATAAAATATCAATATATATCATACTTTTAAAAAGTTTTATAAATTCAAAATGTTTTTATAAAATATTAATTCTATAAATATACTATAACAATATAATTATTTTCAACCATAAGCTATTTTCTTAATATTGAAAATTATTAATATATTTTATATTAGCAAACTAATATATTATATATACTACGTAATTATCATTATGCTTTCATTATATAAAATATTTTTTATTTTGTTTTATTTGTAGAATATTAGAATAATTTATAATTCATTATTGCTGTATTATAAATATAATTTAATATAATTATAAATATTAATAACTGTTTTTTATATTTATTAGATTAATAAAGTTATTTTTTTCCTTGATGTCATATATCTCTTATTTTCTACGTAACAATATTTCATTTGAGATTATTTAAAAATAAAATAATACGTTAGAATATAATTTATTTATTTTGATTTTTGAATAAATATTCCATTATTCAAAAAAAAGCAAAGTCGATCTGTTAATTTTTTTATAAATAATCTGTTTAGAATATTGATTTTATTATTTAAAAAACTAGAAATTGATTTATTAACTTTTTATAGGTAAATTATTTAGAATATTGGTGTTTCAGATAGAAATAATCTGATAATAAAAAATCGAATCCGTATCCAGAAAAACAAATATTTTAATATAAAACGTTTGAAAATCATATCATCACAATCACCATCATTTAATCATTATCATGCAATTCTAAAACATTGTTTATTTTACATTATCCCACAATATTCCTATGTCAGAAATTTACGATATATTTACGCGTATAAATAAAAGTGGATCAAATAGAATAAGTAGAGCAGAAATGGATACATTTATAAATACTTTACATTCTCCACTATCTCCACAAGATAAATCGCTTATAATAAAAACCATCCCAAAAAAAGGAATAAATTTTGATGAATTTAAAGATGTATGGGAATCGTATATTAATAATCCTGGGGATATAAATAGAATAGAAGATGTATTTGCATATTCGAATAAAAAAGGTAATGGGAAAATAACAATAGATGAATTAAAAAATATTTTTATACATTTGTGTGAACCTAAGACAGAAAAGGATTTAATTAAATTAATAACAATAGCAGATACTGATGGTGATGGTATGCTTTCGTTGGAAGAGTTTAAAGGAATATTAAAAAAATAATTACAAAAAAATGTTATAATATTTTTGCGATAGAAATAATTATTTGTTTGAAAACATAATAAAAAAAATATAATACAATAATTTATACTCAGCATATTAACAATTAATATTTTTTTATTAATAAATTTATAATTTTAAAAATATTTTAACCGCTTTTTTCTTTCAAATATATTTTCAACACTGTAAAACTTTCTTCAAAATCATCTACCTGCTCCATAGAATACGTGCTTATTATACCATTATCAAATTTTAAATTTAAAAGTGCGCTTCTTTCTAAATGTGGATTATATGCTCTATGTTTTACAATCATCGAATCTTCTGTAACAGATGTAATATCTATAAAAATCTTTTTATCGTGCAGACGTATACTAAAACCATGGCTTATAGGTTTTGTAGACATATAAAACCATATAGGTTTATAATATGCATCAAATTCTTCTTTTACATCCAATGTAAGAGAGTAACTTCCAGAATTAAAAAATAATAATTCTGATCTGCTTGCAGCAGAATATGTTTTTTCTTTTATGAAATTATAAATTTTATGGTATTTACAATTAAATCCTAAGAAGAAAAGAAATAAGCGCATGGAATAAAGACGAGAAATTAAAATTTTAAAGACAAAGTTTTATATTGAAACAAATCAATGTAAGAAGAAAATTTTATTATAAATCTTCTTTTCTTTCTTCCAATACTTTCTCTTTCTCATTGAAATCTTCAATCTTTTCTTTAAGTCCCTCAATCTCAATCTTTTCTTCTTCAATTTTCTCTTTAGCACCTTCTTCTTTCAATTCTTCAATCTTTTGTTCTTCTTCTTTTATTTTTTCTTCTAACTTACTCTTTTCATCATCTAATCTCTCTTCAACTTCACTGCTACTACTACTATGACTTCCATATTTCTTCTTCTCTTCTTTAACCAATGGTTTAATATTATGAGTTTCAAGACCTAAATCTTTTCTAGCCATATTCAACATATTAATGTAAATTGGACCTATCTTTTCTGGTTTGATGTCACAAATAGAACATGCTGCAGTGAAATACTGCATAAGTATAAGTTTACTATTTTCTCTATCAGTAACACTCTTTTCTATCAATTTCTTTACATCTTCACTGTCTGTATTAATTTCCAAGGTTAATTTATTTTCAAACATATTTGCTATTGCTGTATTCTGAATATGAGAATATCCCATCATAGCTCTTAATGTCTGAGACATAGTCTCTTTATCTTGTCTAATAGAAAATGGTGCTGTTATCAGTCTTTTACTTACTTTTACATCCTTTACCAATCCTTTTAAAGTTTCTTTACAGAAACTAATGAAATTATCATAATCTCCTTCAATTTTCTTTCCCGTAAAAGTTCTTGTAACAATATCTGTAAGATCTTTACCCTCATAACCTTTAAGTATCTTCACTATTTGTTCATCAGTAAAAGTATCAATAAAGAAATATGGGTAATCTATTCCATCAAATAATGGATGAGAAACAGAATAATTTTTCATTTGATCTGTAAGAGACGTATAATAAATTTTATAAAGATTTTTTTCTTCTTTATCCTTTTCTTCCTTCTCTTTTTTGTCGTCTTTTTCTTTATCATCTTTTTCTTTTATTTCATCTTCAAAGATTGATACTTTATCTTCTGAAATTTTAGAGAAATCTTCAAGGGTCATATAACCTTGTGATGTTTGGAATGGGAAAATATCAATAAATAAATTTGCTAATATTTCCTTGTCAGCCTTTTTATAATTTAAATATGCATTCTTTATGTTAGATTCATAACATTTCATCATTCTTTCACCTTCTTTTTCATCTTTGAAAAGATCTTTCATAATTCCTATAATTTTCTTTTGTAATGTTTTATAAAGAGCAGCTATGGTTTCTTCTGAATTTATTAATTCCTCTCTGGTACTTACTAACTCAGCATCATTACTTTTTAAAATTATTGTCATTGGTTTTAAGAATTCTGGATACTTTGTAAAGTTAGGATCATCAACTCTTCCTCCACTTACGAACATAATCTTGGAACCTTCCAATTCAACACCTAAAGCTCTAATATCTAAGAAAGTAGGGATGAAAAGCATTACAGTAAAAGTGGCCTCAGACATTCCACCTTCGGATGTTTCTTGAGGAATTGTAAGTTTCAATTCTCCACTGTAATGTAAATTTCCATTTTGTTTAAGTTCTTTGTAAATTCTCTGGTATTCTGATTCTTCGTTATTTTTAACCCATGGGAATAAATCAGTTTTTTGCAATGTTTTTGCTTCTGCTTCTTTATCCTCTTCCTCTTCTTTTTTATCTTCATCCTTCTTCTCTTCTTTCTTAGGTTCTTTCCACATTAATATTTGGTAATTTCTTTGAATATCCAATAAATTCTCTTTTACCCATTTCTCTATAGATTTATCAGATGTTTTTTCTGCAAACTTATCAATCAAATGTAAAGTAACGGTAGTTCCTACTTCTTCCTTTTCCATCTCCTCTATCTTATATTCTATGCATGCTTTTTTAGCACTAAATTTATAAGCTTTATCACATCCATATCTTTTTGTTTCTACATCCACATGATTTGCTACAAAAAATACTGAATAAAATCCCATACCAAATCTTCCAATAATATCTTCAGACCCGGATCCTCTGCTACCGCTACCACCTACTTTTCCTATAAAATTTATCAAATCATCCTTATTCATACCTATACCTCTATCTTTTATTTGAAATATCTTCTTTTCTTTATCAAACATAATTTCTATATTCTTCTCCAAATCAGCATACAAATCCCCAGTTTCCAACACGAGTTTCTTTGTTGCATCAATAGAATTAGAAATTAATTCCTTAATAAAACTAAATTCTTCACGTAAAAGTCTAGCTGTTATATTTTCTATGAGATTAGGATCCAATGTCATTGTATACTCATCACACATTGTATATTTTATGAAAAAAAATAACAAAGATTTCAGCATGGGATAAAAAATATTATTTCTTTTATAACCTAGAAAATATTTGGAACAAAATGATTGGTCAGTTTTTTATAATTTTTTGATATGAAATTTAATTCAACTGAATTTAATACGTTCTTTAAATTTCTATTAAATTGAAAGATTAAATATTAAAAAAACTGACTTATTAAATTTTTGTAAAAATAAACATATGCAGAATATTGGTAGAAAAAATTAAACGAGTAAATTAAATTCAGTAGTATTTTTATTATAAAAAGAACATAATGTTTTTTTAAGTAATATTTTTTTTAAATAATATTTTAAATAAAATAATAGTTATTATAAAAATCTGTTAACTAATTATTTCTTTGGATTTAAATTGTTATTTTTTTAGAACAAAAAATATTTTTGTACGACAGTAAATTAATTATCGTGTATTAATGAAATATTATTCAATAAATTAATAAAATAGAAAATTATACCTCATTCAGGAAAATAATGAATTAAGTGCATATTCTTTATTTGATAAATTATACTCTTTCTTTAGAATAAATAATTATTTTTTTATTTCGATAAATTCTATAGATATTTATTATTATCTTATACTTATGGAATATATTAAGTATAATGTTATTACATATATATTCCTTGTTACATCCTTGATTATTAGACATAGAATAAAATATACTTGTTTATTATAATACATATCCATTGGTCTTATATTATTTTATGTTTTTAAAATGTTAAGGTTTTGTCTATGCTTCTTTAGCGATATAATTAAATATAAAAACCTCTTTTTTTAGTATTGGTTGGGTCATTAATATAGGAATTACAGTTATACCAATCAAACATTATGTTAATCTAGTAATGAGATAAACAAACAAGGAAAATCCAACTTAAACTATAAAATCCTCATCCACGCAAATTAAAATATTTTCTTCTTTGGCGTTTTTTTATTTTGAAAAAAAAATTTAATTGATGGATTCTTACCTGTTAAGGTTGGTATTTGGTTACCATGACCATTAATCCAAGTATTTTTTTAAAAAATAAACAATCTTCCCAAATATTTGTATTTTAACGAACCTACATTAATTGAAGTAATAAAACAGGAAAGTTTATTAATAATGATGTAAATTTTTTTAGAAAATATATTTGAGAAATACGTGTGAGAATAGGTGTTAATTTTTTAAGTTATAAAAATTATTTATTTAAAGAAAATATATTATAAACTTATTGAAGATAAAGAATGGTTGTCAATGATTTTAATTTTATTTATTAACTTTTAAAAAATTAAAATAAAATACTATTTGGGTTTACTCAAAATTTATGAAATATTCCAGAAATACTAAAATTTTATAAATAATTTATTCGGATAGATAAACAATTTATAGATCTTATTTGACTCGATATCATCGTATAATGGAAAAGACTCTCTCATTAATATAACATGTTAATTCTTAAGAACATCACCCATTAAAATAAAAAAATGATTTTAAAATAACTAATTAAATTTAAATCGTTTTCTTCTAAATCTATAAAATACACTGTATATTCTTGTTATAAGAATCTTAAAAATACACCAAACCCTATGAGAACTGTCAAAACTTCTTTTTATTTTTATTAAAATGAAAGTCGATTGATTGATTTAAATATTTTTAAGAGTTGAAAAAAGTTATGTAAATACCTCAATACCCAAAGAGAATTTTTTTATTTATAATAAAACTACGATGATAGTTATTATCGCCATGGAGAAATCCAGTTTAAATATATATTCTAAAAAACTCCTCTGGTTGTATTCAATAACATAATACATTAATTTATAATAATTTTTATTTAAAATAATATTCATAAATTTTCTCTTTATCCGGTACTTCTTCTAAATCTTTTAAATAAAAATCATCACCATGTATTTTATCTATCAAACACTGTAAATACATCACTGTATCTTTATTTTCATAATCTAAAAGTTCTATACCTACCAATGCTTCATTTTCTATATATTCCAATGCTGTCAATAAAAATTTATTATCTGTTGTATATTTAAGGTTGTTAAGATATGTTAATAATTTGTTATCATCAAATGTTATGTATTCGTTTTCTGCCATTCTATTTAACGTGTACGTACTATGTTGTATCTTTTCTTTTGTTATATCTAAATTTATGTTATAATTTTTTATATTATCGCATTTTGATATTACGGTGATAAATGGTGCGTCTAAATTTATCATGAGTATGGATTGAAAGAGTAATGATGTTATGAGATTGTGTGTGTTACAGAATATGGATGAGTCTATGAGTGAAATTACTACCAAGTGAATATTCTTTTTTTTAAATATGTGATAAATTCTTCTATGTACGGATATGATATTACAGATTCTAATTGGCCGGGAATATCTATGAGAAAATAATTTTCACCGTCGTCAAATATTTCTTTGTTGGTTGAAAGTTCTGAAAGAAGTTTTTTTATGGCTTTGTTAGGTGTTGATGAATAAAATTTTTTACTTTTATCGTTTTTATTTTCTTCATTGGTAGTGGTTCCGTGACAATATTTTTTTATGTCATAATCAAATTCTCCAGTATTTCCAGGATCTAAGTTGATAGTGAAAATTTTTCTTTTTTCAAGAAGTTTAACTTTATATGCAATGTAGGTACTTTTTCCAACACCGGGTGGACCGACAACTATTTCTCCAAATAACATTATGGGTGAATTTTATTTTTTTTAAAAAATATAACATTGAAATATATATTTATATGGTTTTAAATGTTTTTTGTTATATTGTCATTATATTGATCATTAATATAATCATATGATATTTTTATTTGGGTCTGAAATATAATTTACTTATAGTATACAAGTTATCCTATCATCTTTTTAATACAATTGTTTTGATAATGATAAATTGTTGATTTAAGTCAAATAATTTTTATATTTAAATTTCTTAAGTAAACACACATGTATTTATTAATCAAACCATTTATTTTTTAATGATGTTTCAATTGTAATTACAATACTATAAAAATATAAATCGATTAAAATAAATATCTTTTTTAAGTATTCAGAAGAAATACTATTAAAAATATTATTCATTTACCACATACTTGAACAACATCTTCTAAAATATTCCATTCCATTTTCATTAAAAACTCTCCTAGCAATCTTATTATCTTATTATTATATTTACTCTTAATCTTTTATAATTCAGTTTTTTTTATTATCCAAATATATTTTCAATATAATTTAATTTCAATGGGCAAAATAGTAAAAGTCATGTTTCAATGTTTTACTGAGGCGCACTTACCTGAGCAATCATTCTATGGTAATTAAATTCCAAACCTGTGGAGTTTGAATCCTTCGCTTATAGAAAAATTGATAAAAATTATAAAAAGGTTAGGTGAGGTGAGAGTTCGATAGTGTGTTTGAGTATACTTTGTATTACGTCCCCATCACTAGATCGATATAATACTTATTTGCTATAATTACAAACCCTATACTTATTGATGACTCGATTAAAATCTAATTAAGACTGAAAGAATGATGATTGCATTATATGTAAAATCTAATCATTCTAGAGTATAAAAAATATGAGATTAATTCTATATACAGTGAAACCAATCAATAAAAACTACTTGTGTTTAAGGGATTAATGATATCAGCCAGTGTGGGTTGTAACCAGTCATAACATTTCGATAATAACCAAAGTATTATTTTAAAATAAATATAATTTAATCTTTTCATTTTTATTATAATTTATCCCAATAATCAGTAACAAAAGATCATAAACCACGATAAACCGAAATTAATCATAAAATCTCTATAAATAAAAGTTTCATTTTTTATTATAACTAATGGCATAAAAAACACCCTTAACAATGTCAATAGAAGAAGTATATGCGAGTTTAGTATTAAGATTTATTTATCCTTTAGAAACATATAATTACAATTTCCACAATATAATAAAAAACACAAACAAAGAAGAAAACAACACTGATATAAACACATTATCATCGAAACACAAAAAAATGCTCAACAAACTATTTTTTGCATTAGAAGAAGCACATTGGTTTTATTTAGATTTCTATTCATCACAAGGCTACAAACCATTTAAAATTTTTATATCAGAAATATTATTATTTTTAAATCTTTCATTTATCCAAGATTTTTATAACCTCTCTGATTTTGGAAAAGCTAAATATTCTATACCAGTATCCGGTACTATTATTTTTGATAAAAATAAAACACATATATTATTAGTTAGAGGTTTTAGAAAAAGTAGATATTATTTTCCCGTAGGTAAATTAAAACAAGGTGAAAGTAAATTAGAATGTGCAGTAAGAGAAACAGAAGAGGAAATAGGTATAAATATCAGTGAAAGTATATGTAAATTAAATATTTCAGAAAATAATAATTTAAATGTAAAAGAGGAAAATAGCGATAAAAAAAATATTAAAACAAAAAATAAAAATAATAAAAAATCTATTAATGATATAATACATGTAGATGATAGAATTACATTATATGTAGTTACAAATATTTCTAAAAGAAGAACATATAAACCTATATGTAGAAATGAAATAAAAGAAATAAAATGGGTACCAGTAAAAGAATTATTAAGAAAATATAAGCAGGATAGTAAAATTAATAAAGAAGTAAATAATAATAAATTAATGGAAGATGATAATATTCCTGATGATCCGTATAAAACTGTAAGAATCATATTTAAAAAATATAAATATATTTTAGAGAAATATTATGATGTAGGATTTAAGATTGATAGGAATAAAATTCTTAAATATTTTCAATGAAGAATATTTTTATATTTTTAAAGCAGTATTATAAGCAATAGAATATTTCTCATTAGAAATCAAATAAAAATATTATTTTATGTTTATAAAATGGTAAATAAATTATAAACGATATTTTTATATTTAATAATAGAATCTGTTACAATATATTTATCCTATATTTGATAATCAGGAATTTAATAAAAAATATGTATTTGAAAGAATTATTATTGTTCTTAATTCCTGGTGTTGATATAATTTATTTCATATCAGCTAATTGGGTTTACGTATTTAAAAAATTATTGGATACGTGGTTAAGCGTATAATTGATGGTTGTAGAAAAATTAATGGATAATCGAAAAAACGTATTTTCAGTGGATGAATCTTAATTTTTAAATATATTTAGGGTCTTCTTTGCAATGATGGTTAAAATGTTATGATAATCTTATTAAAAAACATCGCTTTATTTATCAAAGTTTTTAATCAATTAAAAATTGCTGGATTTTATGAAAATAAGTATATAGAGACAATTGATTTAATTTGTATGAAATTACTTTTTCAAGAATTAAAGGCCACAGAACACGGTAGGTCGTAACTGATCAGGAAATTTCTATAAATAAAAGTTTTATTAAAAGAATACTAAATTATTTTTTCACGTTAATATTATGCTTCTTATTAACTTGTTTACCAAATTGTTATGATTTTATATATAATGGATGTTACCAATTCTCACTAACTTTTTGGAATTATTAAACTCTTTTCATGTTATAATATTGTCCGACCATTAATCAATATAAAATATTTTATATTAAAGAATATTCCAACCTAACAATATACGTACACGTATGTAATATTACATTATCGTTTCACTATTTTATAATAATAGTTATTTATTATATTAAGTAAAGTATTGATACATAGTAGATATTTTTTAGTTATACTTTTTTTATTTTACACCAAAGAATAAGAAAATAATCCACTCGCCTATCATTATGTATTTTTAGTTCTCAAAAAAATTTATAAAAAATACATTATAAAATAATTTTAAAAATTAATTTAAAGTTTATGATCATATTCTAATTATTGTTTCTTTTATTCGGAATTGAACTCTTTATTATAATAATGAGATATTGAAAATAAGATAATAATTATATCATAAAATAATAAACTAAATATATTATAAACTAAATAAAATAAATATATTTAATTAAAGTATCTGTATGCTAAATAACATTTACAAAAAAATATAATTTTATAAATTTTAATTGTATAACTTAAATATATGTAATAATGTATTTATCTGAACATCCTGTGAACAACCAACACCCAATCTTTGTTCTATTACACTCATTTCTTTTAATATTTTCATTTTATTTTCCAAT
>VRLP01005556.1:0-35871 GCA_009660295.1 Lophius piscatorius | reverse complement strand
AAACATGAATATAAACCTCATCATAAACATCACTATAAACACTATAAACATGAATATAAACCTCATCATAAACATCACTATAAACACTAAAAACATGAATATAAACCTCATCATAAACATCACTATAAACACTAAAAACATGAATATAAACAGCATCATAAACATCACTATAAACACTATAAAGTTGAATATAAACCTCATCATAAACATCACTATATCTACTAAAAGCATGAATGTAAACCCTTCAACTCAACTTGACTCAACTTTATTTATAAACACATTTAAAAAACAAGGGTTGTCAAAAGTAATATAAGATCAATAAAAACATGGGCACATGATTAAAACACAATGTTTACATCAAAGGAAAGCAGTAAGATCAGAAACAAAGAAATGTCCAACAAGTCATCCTGGATTAAAAGCAAAGGAATAAAGATGAGTCCTAAGGCAATATTTAAAAACAGACAGAGTGGGGGCTTCCCTGACATAAGGGGGTAACTCATTCCACAGTTTAGGGGCTGCAACAGAGAAAGCTCGGTCGCCCCACATTTTCACATTCAGTTTTGATTTAGGGACGACCAGAGACAACTGGTCAGCTGACCTCAGTGACATTGATGGAGTGTAAATCTGTAGGAGGTCAGAAATGTATGTGGGTGCCGATCCATTTAAGGATTTAAAAAAAAACAATAAAACCTTAAAATGAATCCTGAAACATACTGGTAGCCAGTAAAGAGAGGCCAGAATTTGGGAGATGTGCTTTCGCTTGCGTGAGCCTGTTAAAAGTCGAGCGGCGGCATTTTGAACCAACTGTAGACGTGAGAGGGAGGTCAGGCTTAAGCCAAAGTAAAGTGCATTACAGGCGGGTGTAATAAAAGCATGAATAAGCTTTTCAAAACTATTAAGGGTTAAAAAGGTCTTAACCTTAGATAAAAGCCTAAACTGATAAAAAAAAAAAAAACGGATTTAACCACAGAGTTTATCTGTTTATCAAGTTTAAAATCACTGTCCATTTTGACGCCAATGTTTGAAATTAGTATTATTATCACTATAAACTTCATTATGAACATCACTATGAACATCGCTATAATCACTATCAACACTTTAAACACTCTAAACATCATTATAAACACTATAAACATCATTATACATACTATCAACACTTTAACTATAAACACTATAAATGTCACTATAAACATCACTATAATCGATCGGTCGGTGTGTCGTGTCGGCGCATGCTCTGCTGCGACGTCACAGTCTGTCATGTCTACTGTCAGCTGGTAGTGTCCGTGTCGGCGTGTTGTCTTGCCGTGATTTGTATAGTTTTTTTGAATTTCTGTGAGTTTGTAAAAGTGTCCTTGTCTAGCTGAATGTTCAAAATGCAATACAACCTATACAAAGTCTTTTGGATCGCATTCATAATCCTATGGATCACCGATGATTGCTCGGCGCTACAACCAGAGGTTAGTGGCTACAGACCACTCACCTACGGCCCGGAAGAACTTCAACTTTGGTCTTCTTTTCCTCTGCAACATCAAGCCAGCAGTTATCCCTCCATCAGCGATCCGACCGAGAAAAATAGGCAGGCGTGTAGGTCTACGTACCAGGCTCAGGAAGAGGCTCTTCAGATTGCTGCTTCCCTCCATAATACTGGCGAATGTACGTTCCTTTCTGAAATAAATGGATCTACTGCACGCTAAGGGCCTGGTGGAGAGCGCCCTCAGGGATGCCTGTATCATGGCTCTGACTGAAACCTGGCTTGACCAGGCCGACCCAGATCCCGAGGTCAGTCTCTCCTTTCATTACGCCCCCTTTATCTTCGGAATTCCCCACTGTGGTCATCGGCTGTGTTTACATCCCTCCCAGCGCTAACACCAAATTAGCAGCGGAGCTAGTAGCCGAGGGCACTAGCTCCATGCTGGCTAAATACCCTGAATCCCCGTTGTTCATTATGGAGGATTTTAACAACCGCAGACTCAACGGTATTCTGCCCTCTTCCCACCAGTATGTGGACGTTCCCACAAGGAAAGACAATATTCTGGACTTGTGTTATGGAAACATTACCGATGCGTTCATCGCTCGGGCACATCTTCCACTTGGTTTCTCAGAGCACAATGTTGTTCTCCTGCTCCCGCACTACAAACCGGGAATTGAAAGGCACCGAGCCTCAAACTCACTGCGTCACCCAATGGTCGGAGGATGCCATTACACACTTAGGCTCACTGGCATGCAAGGCTCACTGGCATGCAAAGACTGGGACATTTTTCCAGGTACTCTGGACGAAAGAGTTTCAGTTATCAGGGACTACATTAAGTTTTGCACTATCACAACCTTAGCCACAAGAACAGTAAAGAAATATCCTAACTCCAGACCCTGGATCACCCCCCATATTAAGCACAGCCACATCAAGGCAAAACTCAAATATAAGGACAGACTGGAACTAGAGTTCAGAAACATGAAAACAAATCAAGCTTTCTAAAAAGAAAAAGCACTGAAACAGAACTGAAACAAAACCATTCCACAATAACAGACCCCTCAACCTTTGCAAATACTCTGAACACTTTTTACAATCAGTTTGACACCCATTACCACTCTGCTACCTGTGAGGGCCTGCTGAGAGCCCTCCTCTTTCAGGAGACTGCACATCCCCCCTTCACACTGGAAGATGTCAGACAGCTGCTGGGAAGGTGCAAGCCTGACATGCCTCCAGGCCCAGATGGCATCCCTGCTAGGGTGCTCAACCTCCGCCATTGAGCTCTCTCCCATCCTCCACTCCATCTTATGGGAATCATACAGGACAGCATCTATGCCCACCCTCTGGGAAACATCCACCATTATACCAGTACCCAAGAAACCCTGTCCTTCAGAACCCAACCACTACCGACCGGTCACACTCACTCCAATAGCCATGAAATGCCTGGGAAAACAGATCTTGAACACCATCGTGCCAGTTGTCAGACTAAAACTGGACCCCCATCAGTTTGCCTATAGGGCCAAACGAGGGACCGAGGATGCTGTGGAATGTCTCCTCCACTCCCTCCACCAACATCTGGAATCACCGGGCAACTTTGCTTCCATATTTTTTGTTGACTTCAGCTCTGCCTTCAAAACAATCCAATGCCATCAGAAGATAAAGAAACTTCAATATCTCATCATCCCTCCACTCCTCATCCACTGGGTTCACAATTTCCTCAGCAACAGACCACAGGATGTTAGAATAGGCACAGTAACATCATCAACCGTCATCAGCAACACCGGAGCCTCTCAGGGCTTTGTCCTCAGTCCCTACCTTTACACTAATGACTGTACCAGCCCAGCACCATCACTACATACTTCAAATACTCTGATGACACTGCCAGACTTGGACTACTTGATGATAACAATTCTGTTACAGCCTATAAAAATTCCCTTTCTCACTTCACTGCAGCTGAACGTGGACAAAACACGCACACCAAACAAACCCCACCATGGACTGGACTTCACATTACTCCCATCTGGCCGGAGATACAGGACTCTCAAATGGAGAAGAGCTCGTTTCAGCAGGAGTTTTGTCCTCTCTGCAGTAGCAGACCTGAATAAACTGCCTCGCTGACACTGTTGTGAGCTGGGATGATGAATGCATTCATTGAGATTTTGTGTACTGACTTTATTTATGTGTGGCTATGTGTATCTATATGTTGCGATGTGTTGCTATGTGTACTGACTGCGGAAACAAATATCCCTCTGGGAAAATAAATCTAAATCTAATATTAACATCAGTTTCAACATCACTATAAGCACTATAAACATCACTATAAACATCACTATAAACATTACTATAAACATTACTATGAACAACATTATAAACACTATAAACAATCAGTAGAAATACTATAAAGAACATTATAAACACTATCAACACTTTAACAATAAACATCACTATAAGCATCACAATAAACATCACTATAAACATCACTATAAACACTATAAACATCACTATGAACAGCAGTATAAACATCACTATAAACATCACTAGAAACACTAGAAACTTCACTAGAAACATTATCACAGCTTTAACTATAAACACTATAAACATCACTATAAACAGCATAAACTTCACTATAAACACTAATAGTTAATAGCTCATATTTCACTCCCTCACATTTAGTTTTACGTGTCAGTCGGGGGAGATTGCTTGTACAACGCAGGGGATTGGGGGCTTTTTGGGAAGCTTTTTGCTGTCCGGGATGACAGCGTGGGAGTAGTTTCTAAATATATCGATCTGAAGGAACCTCATCTTTTCACAGGTTACTCCATTACATCTTTTCACTTGAGGGCCACCGTAGAGTCTTGGACAAGGAGGAACGAGCCGAGCTTTCAATTTGGATCTTCATTGCTAGATGTCAATAAATTTCATACACTGCACTTTTAAATCTTTGAGTTTATATTATTGTTGTCCTTACTCAGGTATTTGATCTGAATAGTTCTGTCAAAGATACTAAATGATAGTTCAGTCAGACAACTCACGTTATCATTGTTTATTACAATGGAAAAACATGTAATTTGGCGTCGAGGCTCCGACCTCATCACGACCCGCAGATAATTCACAGCAAGATTTTTGGGAAGTGATGAGCAAATATCTTAACCCCTTGAATTATCTACTCAACATTTCTGTCTTATTTCAAACAGCTGTGGATAAATAAAAATCTGAAAGAGAGAGCTTCAAAGCAAAGCTGGCAGAGCAGAGATTACATTTTTCCGAAAGACTCTCAGCTCTTGTTGATTCGACCCTCTGTTCTACAGACGACGCTCTCTAAAACATATTATAGTCTGCTTAGCCTTATCCACTGTTTCCCTTCTGGCGAGCTGCTGCCCTGCCAAGGCCAACCATTAGCGGCGTCCCCCGCCGTGTCTGATGTTGGATGTGGTCTGGATTGACCGCTGCAGGGCGGAGCGGTGGGGGTGTTGAATTCTGCGACGTTGCTGCAGTCAGGGAGATGTGTTGCCCCCTGGACATGCAGTACATGAAATGTTTATACCTTTGGCAGACTGAATTGATGGATAGAGATGGAGTGAGGAGGCTGTGTGGGGATGTGAATAGGTGGAGGGAGGTAGATGGATAGAAATGGAGAGAGAGAGAGAGAGAAAGGCCGAGGTCAATAGCACTCAGGGCAACAAAGACAGATAGACGCTGCTGCTTCAGAGTGTGATGTGGACGCGATGAGGGTGGACAGTAAATTATCTTAAAAGCAGAAATGAACAGGTTGAAACTGTCATGATACCATTTAAAAATATAAAATCAAGCAAAAATTGTTAAGTCAATACCAGGGGTTTGAATGAACTTGAAATCAAACATGTATAGTATTCTGACATTATTAATTTAGTTAATAATAATCAATTATATTTGGCTAACTTCAAATTCTTGTATAATTAATTTGGATTCATTAAACTTAGTTACTTGTCATAGTTCCAACTCCATTAAGTAGGGTTGGTCCATCTTATTTAGTAGTAGTGAAATTTACCTACTAAATGGAGTTTAGTGTCCAACTCAAATAAATTAAGTTTGATAATTAAATTAATTCAGAATTCAGAAGAATATTAACAGTAACAGAAATACAGCATGCATCAAATTTGGACACAAAAAAGGCCAAAAAAAAATCTCAAAACAAATCAGAAACTCGATCATATGGTGTTATGCCAGCTGGATCCAATCTGGTAAAAGCTCATTGTTGAATTTCATGCAAGTCCTACATGAAATAATATTTACCCTGTAAAATGATTTAATAAAATATACATATTATATTCAGGTAAATTTGACATCAAACCAAAATTGATTTTGCTGTGAATTTAATTTTAAATAACCATTTTGCAAAAAAATGTGGAAGACATGTTCCTCATCATTTTCTTTAATACAAAGAGCAGAATTCGAGATAGATCTAGTCCTTACTATCATCTGGGAGCAAACCTAGTATGTGAAGTTTATACCTGTAACATTTTTGATATATTGTTTGTGTTTTATCTGCTGTAGCTCAGTGGGTAGAGCGGCCATTGCCTAATCAGAACATTGGAAGGTAGCTGGTTCGAGCCCCAGCAAGTCTGCATTATGTAGTGTCCTTGAGCAAGACCCTGAACCCAATAAGCTTCTCAGGAGCTGCCCACTGCTCTGTCAGGGATGGCAGATGTTTTCCTTACCTAGCATCCACTACTCCTTCCCAGATTGTCAGAATTAATCAAATATAGGCTAAAGTAGTTCAATCAGGGAAGACTAGAGAATCACAGTAAAGGGTGTTAATTTAAAATATTGAAAATTGATGGATGGATAGTTTATTTAACAATGTTCAAAATGATGAATATAAAGGCACTCAGGCTCAGCGAGGGAGTTCTGATGACGCTGAGCGATTTGTTCTGAGTGGCAGCATAATATAAAGACCCACCAAGCCTGGACACTGGTGGTGGTGAACTCATATGGGACTGGAGCCAGAAGGATGTGGAATCCAAGGAACTGAATGAGGCAGAAGAGGGGAGGAGGAGGATGTGCGCGATGTGCATGAGGAGATAGGTGAAAGTTATTGGGTGCAAGTGAGCAGCTGATAGGGGAGAAAACAAGCCCAATTGATAATGTTTGAGAAAGAATCAGAGAATACTGCTAGGTGAGAGAGGAGAGATGAGCTGTGGTGAGTTTTATAGTCTTTCTGTGTGAGCTTTTGTAAGATCTCCAATTTAAATGCTGGCGATGACAGAGAGTAGGAAAGTGTACCGTGTTCTACGTACACCAAAAAAACTGGGTAGGTACATCAAAAAAAAACACACACACACAACTCCATCACAGTGATTGATAGCTATTAACAGATACGGAAATAACATTTATCCCTTTTTAGAAAGAGGCGTGCTTTTGTTTCATAGAATTGTTGGGTTTCTTTGAAGATCGGAGAAATTTTTATGAGAGGAAAAACAAAAAAAAGAAGAAATCAGAAGCTTTTTCACCACGCTGTGCCCAAGAGACACATAACAGCTTCTTGGATAAAAGAGGTGACTTCCAACTCATAATGGATGCAGAATATAGTATTAACAGTCCCAAGGACTGAAAAAATACATAAAGAGTGAATTCAGGTTCTAGTGTCAATAGATGTGGCTCTCAGCGGACATCCGACACAGGACCTCCGTTCATTCCAGATTGAAACAGGTTTTATTAAAAGCCCCTCTCTTGTAATTTTTTTTTCTTTAGAGGTGAACAGAATTTGATACTTCATGTTTTTAGGTACTCAGAATGTGTCTCTGTGAGAGGATACATTTGCACTGACCTCACACTGTCATGTATTGTGATGAATTTTCATTTTGTTCCTATTCATTTACCTCCTTCCAAAGGGAAATAAAGGAATCGAGCCAAGGGCCTCTGTCCTGTGCAGGAAAGAACGCAGACAGCATCGCTCTAAAGGCTCAAAGCTCTTTTCCTTAAGTAATAACTCAAAGGCGCGAAAGGTCAACGTTTTTGGTACAGTCGAGAAAAAGTGTTAAAGGATTCCATCTATACATCCGTCTCATTTCTGTGTCCTTGTAACATTGATATAGATAAATAATATGAGGTTGTTGATGTTGAGTCGGTAGGAGGTGGTTGATTTTCTCAGTAAATGGATCCAGACTAAAGTGCAGTGCACCTTAAGGAGCTTTGATTTCAATGTGTTACATTGAACCAATATGAAACTGTAAGAAAAAAATGTTCCCTGTAGCTTTGAAATATATAAAATTAAAGATCTCCCTTTGGTGCACCATGGAGAAATGCACATTTCTATAAGAACAGGAAAAATAGAAGTTGTTGAAACTTAGCCTGTCGCAATAAACCGGTTTTGCGATAACATGGTCATTAAAAGTTGAAAATATGACTATCATGTAAATAAACCAACCAAGATATTAGCGTATTGAACAACAACAACAGCAGCATATTTATGTGAATGGGCTTCTCAGAACTCGTTTCTCAGTCATATTTTCTCAGCCCCTCCATCGCTCCTTACAAAGTCACAACGTAAACTACCGTCTACATGGTGGGTGATGTCGTAGAGCCTCACCCGGCGGACTTTACACACCCAACAGCGCTGGTCTCTGGTGTCATTTTTTGGGAAGTAAGACTCGCTGGAGAAAATGTAGTGGGAATTCTTTGGGCTGCGTATGAAAAACGGAAACCTTGTTGAAGGTGCGCCCGTGTGCAGGGAATGTGGGGCTACAGTCGTTGCAAAAAAAGGCATTACTACAAATCTTACTACTCATCTTCATGTTCACCATCCTAATACTGTTGCTACCGTAGGGAGAGTACGTTGTGACGGCAACAATAAGCAGGTTGATTTATAAGTAGGCCTACAACGTTTAGCTTAGATTGTGAATGAGGAGCTGTTAGCTAACTAGCTAATGTGTGTGCTAAGCTAAGGGACAAACTTCAAATATGCCGATCAGAATGCTGAGATGAAGAACTACACGTAAACTTGGAAATCACAGAATGTGCCTAAATATTTAGGTGAATGTTATCTCTTGACAGACGCTCTAAAAACATTATTGTAATTGTTGTTTTCAGTTGTGTTTGAAATGAAAGAGAACACGTTGGAGAATACTTTAAAGATGCATTTTAATTGATTGCATTCTTTTTTAAATGATTGCTAGATATCGTGAGGATATCGTTATTGGAAAAAAATGTTGCCATTATAATTGTATTGTGAGAATTTGATATCAGCACTAGTTGAAAAGGCTTAGTTGAAAGTTGGAAATATCAAAAGACACATCAACTCAAAAATGGCTCATAAATTTGATAAATTTTCGCCCATGCTCCTCCATATATTACAATTTGTTCAGAACTCCACTGCCCACATCTTGGCCAGAACTCTTTGCCTAGAACACATCAGCCCTGTCCTCCAGCAGCTTCACTGGCTCCCTATCAAACCCTGCAGGGACTATAAGATTCTCCTTCTCACTTTCATGTCTATCCATAACCTCGCACCTCCGTACCTCTCTGCCCTTCTCCATCCCTATACGCCCTCCAGTACTCTTCGCTCTTCTTCCTCCATGCTCCTCACTACACCTCCTGCCCGTTATCAACTATGGGGTCCAGAGCTTTTAGCCGCAAAGCCCCAAGACTCCGGAATTCTCCCACAAACCATCCGTGAAATTGACTCCCTCCCCACTTTCAGATCCCGCCTGAAAACTCACCTTTTTAGACCTGCTTAATCTGTATGATCGCTGTTTTGACCTCATAGCCTATTTATTTTTTGCTTATATTGCATATCCTTCTACGAATTAGCTGATAATGTTGTTATTTATTGTGTGTCTGTTAAGTGATCTTCAGTGTTCCGGAATGCGCCCATAAATAAAATTTATTATTCTTATTATTAATGGAGGGACACCTAAAGAATAGTTCAGGCAGTCAACTCGAGATGCGCTGCTTACTCACATGACACGCCACACCCTCCACAATCATTTACCAATCACACCCTCAATATTCGGCAGTGTATTCAAACTGCAAACTTTCCTCTTCTTGCTCTTTAAAGCCCCACCACCAACCCGGCATCCACCTATAGGCTCCAAAATGGGAGTTAGGATATTTGCTTATCACTTACTTGCTTATCGATTCCCAAAATCTTGCTTGAAATTATCTGCGGGGAGTGATGAGGTCGGAGCCTGGATGCCAAACGACATGTTTTGCTTAAATAATAAACAATGATAATGTGAGTCGCTGACTGAAATGTTATTATTATTAAATTATGTTAATGGAGGTGGAAACTTTCCTTCTCAAGACACTCTGGTCACTTACTCTTTGTTTAACCATTAGCACTGACTATTTTTAAATTCCTTTTCAAAACCAAATGTTGACAGCTATGTCATAATTAATATGATATGATATCATATGATATATGATAACTATTTCTTTTTCAAATGTCATAACTACACAGTGTGAGGAAGAACTGGATTGATTTTGGGAAAGGTCGTTAGTATATTTCACTACACTACACTAGAGGGAGGTTTAACTTCGAAAGTTTTCAACTGTAAGAAATTCCAATTCTGATTTAGTACAAATTTGGTGCGTATGAATCGGCTCGAGGCGATCTATCTTGTAAACATCACATTTTGTTTAATAGATCAGGTTCTAGTTACTAGGGGGGAAAAAAATATATGGAACTGGCCTATACCAAAATCAATCCAGTTCCTGCTTTCTCTAAGATCTATGTGGCTATAAAATATGAAAATGATCCATGAAAGAGTTTTTGAGTTATTGCTTTATCATGACGGATCTGTGAACATGGCGACAATTACCTGTATGTATAAATGGCTCTATGATGTGATATCTCGTTTGTAGGTCATTCTCTTTAGGATTTCTATTTACTGAATTTGGGCCATCATGGTAATTTGGTTCACCTCATCTGGTGTCAAAACTATATGAGCTGGTGTTAGCTGGTCTGTCTCTCCCCTTGCTTCCAAATGATTTATCTTTATTACATTTAATTCGTCTTCACCCAAATCTTGTCTGGTATCAAATTAACTATTTTTGTGAGATGAAGTCAATTTCTGAGGTAATTTGGCCTGGATTTGTTTGTGTTGTTGCTAACCTCCTGTCAGATGGGAGGTTTGTTAACTGATACGTAGGCATGTGGTTGGTTAGTATGTTTTTAAATGAACAAAATCTTTCAGTTGTTTGGATCTTATAATAAAATTAAGTTTGGGGGACTTAAGATTTTTTTTTTTTAGTAGTCTATTTTTAGTAGTCTATGAATTTCCCTTATTGTTTTGGTTCACATTTGGCGAGGATCCAGTTGTACATTTGGTTTTGGCGTTTTTCCGTTGTTGTTTTGTGAAAATTTGTTTTTCTATAATTTACCCTTAGCAGGCTTCTCCCACTTACTGCCTGATTGGTGGCATTTGGTATCATATCTGTATAAACTGGTGACTCTCAGCCATTCTGTCTCTCCCACTGGGTTTGATTTTGTTGTATTTAATTTGTTTTTACATTAAGTTTGGCAAGCTTATTTTTCATTTCAGCTCATGTTTGGCCAGCCTTGAGCCGGGTTGTGCCAATATATATTGACTCTGTGATGAACTTCTCCGGGCGGTCTCTCTCTCGCAAATGTTAGCTGGGATAGGCTGCAGCCCCCTGTGACCCTACAGAGGAACAAAATTTAAAGAATATGGATTTGCAGCCACAACTAAACTGCATGCTGGAGAAAAGGGAGCAATAAATAAATAAAAAAAATCTCTATGGCGCATAGGCATGAATCTTTGTCAATGCCACTTAATCTCAGCCAGCAAAATATTCACATCTGTTAGTCCCCAAACTAAGACCTTTGAATCCAATAGTGTCCCATTAAAGGGGTTGACATTAACTTTGTGTTCTAAGATCACTGCCTCTGAATCCACCTTAAGACATTACAGCCCATACATCAAAAGGTCCTGAGCTGTGTCACATACATTAATAACCACAACGTAATTGTTTTGATACATGACTCAGAACAAAGGCCTCTTGCAGAGAATGTAAATTCTGCTCATGAGTAAAACACTCATTTGGCCTGATCAAAGTATATCCAGCGGCGCAGAGAGTGGGAGGAGAGACGAGAGGATGATGCAAGTGTAGCCTTACAATTCGCTTAAGGGATGGGGGTGCAAAGAAATGCAAACCCTGCAGCTCCGCTGCCCTTCATCATCACCGCAGTGGGACGGACACAAAAGACTAAACATTGGCACAGGGAAAGTTTGCATTTAGAGGAATGTGTGAAGAAAGTCAAACATAAAAAAAAATGAAAATACGAGGCAAAGTGTTAGAGTGAGATAAATTGGACAGCCGGCAGCATCATTTGCATTAAAGTTGTTTTTCTGAAGTCTACGTTAAGAATGTTTTTGAAAGCTGGAAAAGGCTTGTTATATTGTTCCTTAGAAATAAAGCAGAGTGACTTTAAATTTTGCTATGAATTGGAGCAAATCTTTATAAGAGCACCTCTGTCTCGTTAAACAGAAGATCCAGGCAAACCCCGTGCCATAATGTTCCTTTTTTAATGCCTTCTTCTTCTTTCAATGTATTCCCCTTATCTAAGAACCAATTATCAACTTGTATTTAAGGACAACATCTACATTAACAAACTAAATCCACCATATGACACCATAACGCCATAAGACTTCTCCAGATTCACAAAACGCATGTAGAACGGATGGGCAAATTCCCATGACACTGCAAGCACACCTGCAAAAGTAAAAAGTTGGTCCTGTGTTCCAGGAGGTGGACGGAATCCGCATTGTTCGTCCAAAAATCGAGGGTCGACGATCGGTTGGAGCCTTTCCAGAAAAATCCAGGTGTAGTTCATGTTTTTTGTGTGGTTGAACACACTACACATAACATGAACAACACCTACTGAATGCACAATAGCATGTTGTTGGTACGTGTTTGTACCAACAACATAATGCAAATATAAAATATATTTTAAACCGTTGATCTATCTCCTTGAGTCCACTCGTCCATCGATGAGTGTTAGGCGCTGGTTTCAGCGGTTCCGGTGGAGTCTTGTCCGGAGATAGGGATGAGGGAAGACAAGAAAAGGGCACGCAGCTGGTAGACAATGACCGAGAGAGAGGCGGAGTTGGAGATGTTTAATTAAGCTCTTTTACTCAGTTCCCATTAATCTACTGGAGATATTATGTACATTACTCCATTCATCCTGAAAATAAAAATGCGTCCCTCATTTCTTTTCACTTCTGCTTCACTTATTCAAGTTAGAAAAAGAGTGCCAGAGAAAATAAATTGCTGCTTTTATAATAAGTGCGTCTAATGCAGATGAATGGTGCTGGATCACAGAGTGGTGAAGCCTCTCACCCGTGTGCCACCTACTTTTATTTATCTCTATAATAAGCAGCATCCACAGCTGAAAGCAGGCCCAATCCTTCCCTGTTTTTCGTTTTCCATCATTGCCTGTAGTTTAATTCAGCCCACATTGTACAGGGGATTATTGTCTATTTAAGCGAGGTATAAGGTTAATGTCATGGCTCCTCTGTGACATACCTCTTTCTAAAGTTTCCCTGTGTCCTCTCTCTCTCTGGATGTCTGTAGGTGGGGGGTCCAAGGCCACACACTTAGATTTTGGCTGGGCTGCACACCTGTAGATAATAGTCTACATCTCATGTCCTTAGCTCGTTACCAGATTGAAAAAACGTTATGTTAGTTATCCAACTATTCAATCATTCATACTTGTTGAACAATTTTGGGACCGTCCTCATTATATCCCCGAAAAGCTGCAACCGCCGCCGCAGACACTTTGTGTTAACGCAATAACTTAAAAATTATTTCATACAGCATTTTCAAATTTTATACCCACATAGACCTTATAGCCAGGAAGAACTGGAGGGATTTGGGGAAATGTTGGTTATGTATTTGCAACAGTAAGGGGGGCTCTATCTCCCAATGTTTGTAGGACATCATTTCTCAAACTTTGGTCCATTTTAGTTGCATGTGAATCAGCTTGAGGAGATATATCTTGTAAATATCCCCCACTAAGGGTAGGTTCTTTCATAAAAAAACACTGTTTTTCACCCATAACACAAATCAAATGTTATACACAAAAAGATCTTAGTGCAAGGAAGAACTGGTTTGATTTTGGGAGAGGTTAGTTGTATATTTCTGACACTGGAGGCTTTACCTACAAAAGTTTTTCATCAATTAATTTTCAAGCACTAGTTCGACTTTGTCTAAATTCAGTGCATATGAATCAACTGAAGGAGACCTATCATGTATTTATCGTAATGTACACCAATAATTCACATTTTACACACTAGGAGGAGCTTTTTAACGAAAAAAATATATCTTTCAGGCATACCAAAAAAACTATATCATGGATCATTTTAGAGAAAGAACTGGATTGACTTTGGGAAAGGTCGGTTGTACATTTCTGACACTGGGGGTGCTTTACCTCAAAAAGTTTTCGGCCATAATTTCTCAAGCGTTGGTCCGATTTGGTCCAAATGTGGTGTATATGAATCCACTGGGGAAAATCTATCTTGTTGGTATCATATTTTACCAATTTTTAATCTAATAGTTCATATTTTATTGAGCTTTTTTCAAAAGGTTGTGGCATTAACATCATATTTAATGCTGGGTGAATTTAAGGTCTCCGTCAGAGGGAGGAGTTCTTAAGTTAATCGGCCAAAGGCAAGAAAGACGTCCTGTGGCTCGTTTGTGTAAATTGGTGATATGAGCCTCTTGCCCCGTTTGCTCTGATGCTTGGCCAGCATGTCATGGAAGGGGTGTGAAAAATTGTCTAGAATGCTGTGCAGCTTTCAGCATCCTCCTCTCGTCCAGTTCCGCCCCAACAACGTCACCAGCCTTACGGATCAGTTTGTTGAATCTGTTGGTGTCTGCCACCTTCAGTTCACCGCCACAGAAAACAGCAGCAAACAGCACGGCACTGGAAGATCCTCAGCATCATTCTGCAGATGTTGAAGTAAGTGAGCCCCTTCAGAAAATAGATACGGCACTGGCTCTTCTTGTAAAGGGCTTCAGATTTCCTCGCCCAGTCCAGTTTATTATCTATGTTGACACCAAGATATTCATAGGTCTCCATAATGTCCAAACTTACCCTATGGATGGAAACAGGGGTCACCGGTAGCCTGGACCTCTTCAGATCCAAAACCAGCTCCTTTGTCTTTGTCACATTTAACTGTAGGTGGTTCTGCCCACACCATGTGACAAAGTTTCCTACCACAGTCGGTACTCAGTCTTCACACTCTGGGTGATACATCAAATTATAGTAGGGTCATCAGAAGTCTCTGACCAATATATGAAGTCTGAGGTGTACAAGGTTAAGAGGAAAGGTAAGGGGACTGTTCACTGCGGGACCCCGATGGTGCCGACCACTCACACAGTGTTGTCGCTTTCATTGATACTACGAATAACAAAGTTCTAGGAAATAAAGTCAGGACTAGTATCTGGATAAGGCACGAGTCTGCTCCTGGGTCCATACCTAAACTTAACCTGAAAGATAAGCAGCAAATAAACTAGACCAAAAAGAAGGGAAAATGGTGACGCTCTGTAGGGTTTACTCATCATTTGGATCTTGATTGAATCCTGAGGAGCTGACTGAAAAGAAGTCCTATCTAGAATTGAAATGTTATGTTTCATTTTTTGGGCAAAGCATTTTTTGGGGGAATATTAAAATATAAAAACAGACATTGCATCAAATACAAGAAGAATCAGAAAACAATTTATGAGCCTGTATTAATGAACATATACAGATTAGACAAAACATTATAACCTAATAATGAGTATCTCATTACAATATCACCTGCTGTGTGAAGGTCTTTGTTTGTTTGCATAAACTTAATTTGTGACACAAACCCAGTCTCTTAATTTATAAGCGCAACCTATGTACAAAAGAATACAAACGCCACTTTCTACTCAATCAGTGGTATTTACAAAAAGTAAACTTGATTGGAAAAATAGCGTTCCTCCACTCTGACCCCGGCCTACGCACAGAAACTACAACTAATATGGCGAAAGAATGAACCGGAGAATTGGAGTGTGAATTTAATACCAGTGAAAAAATGAATCAAAAAGTAACCTGCTCAACGCCAATTTTACGAATAAAATAATCAAACAGGTGTTTGATTGATTCTCGCTGGAGTGCAAATAGAAAGAGAGATATCTGTCAATGCGACCGAGAATGATGAAATTCCTTCTCATTCATTCTCTGGTTCCTCCGCATGACCACTGACCTCGTTTGGACAGTGAGGAAGAAACTCTAACGGAAATATGAAAGAAGTCCTGATGGATGTGTAAAGAGTCTTAGTGTTAGAAGATTAATGTGTTTGTTTGTGTTCCTTCAACATAACTTGAATGTATTTGCTTCACAATCGTTTACTAAAGAGGAAAACAAATACGGGTTTATCACGTGTTACACGTCATCAGTTTAGGTTCTCCGCTGAGTACTTTTAAGAATGAATTCTCAACTATGCATTTTACAACATGAAAAATGGAATTTACTCTTTCCGTGATGAAATACTACATTTAATTCATCCAGTGAGTTCTCGGTCTACACAGAATTATATTCTGTATTTTAATATTATATTTAGCTTATTTCATCTGTTTTTATTGCTCATATAATAAAATACTTAAAATAAATGACAATATACTTCCATTAAATCTTTTTTCACCATCTTTTCACCTTCAATTAAACTTTGGTAAAAGTAATCAATACATTCACTATGTTTACCCTTTTCTTCCACGGCAGAGCTCTCCACTTCTCTGTTGGAGCTAGGTTTCTTCTTTTTGCTTTTAAAATATATGCTTGTGAGTGCCTCAGAACTTCTTTCTCAGATGGTTTGAGGTACGACAGCATCTGACTGGTTGCCATGGTGAATCAGTTTGTGATGGCTTTTGGTCGTCCTTGTCCTAAAGTTCAACTTAGAGTTAACAAATTCAGAGTTGATTGAACCAACCCAGATCAGCTGGTTTTTCAACTCAGGGTTAATCAACCAAGAGTTCAGGGTTAAATTCAGAGTTTAACCCTGAGATTTCTTTCTGGAATACATCATATGAGGAGGCAGAGTGATGCTTGAACCATTTATGTGGATATTACTCTGACATGTACCATTTAAATATTGTTGGAGACCATGAGCATTCCTTAATAGAAATGTTATTTCCAAATATAAAGCATTACAGGGCATTTAAATTTTAAATTGTGGCCTTATGTTGAGCACACGTCTTGTGTTCCCTTGTATGAATTTTATGTTTTTTAATCAAATGTGTGCTTTCCTATGAAGGACTGAAATCCAATGAGAATGAACCAAACAAACTAACAATGCATCTTTTTTACTCAACAATATAAAGGATTCAGGGAAAGATTTCTCATTTACAGATAAGCATCACACCTCACCTCTCTTCTACCCCTTCACTTCTCCTTCCATGCGTTTCCTCTCTTCAGTCCCTTTTCCATCCTGTTTCCCTTCATCTCCTTTTACCTTTTCCATTACGGCCGTATCTCCTGGCGTCCCTCTCTCAACTATTCTTTAACCACTTCTTAGCCTTTCATTTCACCTCTTCAACCATTATTCATTATTTCCCCTACTCTTGTCATCGCTCTTCGTTCCCTCATTCTCTGTTTACTTCTCTCCTCACCACACCTCAACTCTCCAAGTGTCTGCTCTCGTCTTATGTCCCTTACCTCTATACTCCTTCCTCCCTGCTGAGGCCGCCAATTGACATATCACGCCTGTCATATTATTATGTTGTAATTATTATATTATTACAACATATTATTGACACATCAGGCTATGCAGGATGTTGATTTGCCGCCGGCTACCGTTCTCTTCTATTAGCTGTGGAGGGTCATCAATACATTGAGGTTGAAACCGTTCAGGCATGTTATGTTGTGTTTTGGGGTAATTTTCTCTAGAAACTTGTGTTTGTGGATGATTGGAGATTTGAAGCGAGATTTCAGCAGAAGCTACAGTGTGTGAATATGATCATACTGGCGTTCTCACATAAATACTAGTGATTGGTTGTTTATAAATTGCTTCATTGACAAGGCAAGTTTGTTCTCAGCTGCCGGAAGCTCAGGACAATGTAGAGCTGTCTTTGCTCGTCAAGGCAAGGCAACTACATTTATAGAGCACGTTTCAGGAACAGAGCAATTCTAAGTTTGTTACACAAAGCATCAAGAACATTACGGCAGAGTGAAAAAGGACATTATCACATAGTTATCAAACAGTAATAAAACAAAAAATAATAATAAATAAAATAAAAATAAAAGCAGAAATAGAAGAAAATGAACGTTAGAAGCCCTTTTGACTTAGGGCTTTACTTAATCTTTGCCTAAACAGCACTGGATAGGGAATAGAGAAATAAGAAAGATTTAAAAAATTGAAATACTAGATTAAAAGGCAGCACCAGATGAGAAAGTTTTAAGCTTTGATTTGAAAGAACTGAGAGTTGGAGCGGCCCTGCAGGTTTCTTGAAGCTTGTTCCAAATATTTGGTACATAAAAACTGAGCGCTGCTTCTCCATGTTTAGTTCTGACTCTGGGGACACTGAGCAGACCCGTGCCGGACGACATGAGAGGTCTGGATGGTTCATAACACAGCAGAAGATCAGAGATTTATTTTGTTCCTAAACCGTTTAGTGCTTTGTAATCTCTCTGAGAGCCAGGATGTCAGTGTAAAGACCTCAGAACCGGACCAATAGGATCCACTTCATTGGTCTTAGTGAGGACTCTAGCAGCAGCGTTCTGAATCAGCTGCAGCGTTCTGATCCATTTCTTAGGAATACCAGTTAAGAGGCCCTTATAGCAATCAAGTCGGCTGAAGATTAATCCATTGACTTGTTTTCCCAAATCCTGCTGAGTCATCAGTCCTCTTATTCTTGCTATATACTACAGGTGAAATTAGGCCGTCCTTGTAACGGTCTTAATATGACTGTTAAAATTAAGGTCAGAGTCTATGAATACACCAGGGTTTCAGGCTTACTCTGCGCTTTTTAACATTACGGATTGAAGGTGAGCACTAACCTTTAATCTTTCCTCCTTGGCTCCAAAAACTACAACCTCAGTTTTGTCTTCGGTCAGCCGAAAGGAAATTCTGGCACTTCCTGTGGCTGACAAGAAGATGTGATTTGAGATCAGGGAAATGTAGTCGTAGCTGTTGTTGCAAGCGAAAGTTGTCACGTTAGATGCATTTGAGTGATTGAAGATTACTTCAAATCAGGCTTGTTACTTGAGTAGATTATTCTTATTTTGCTTGATTACGTCACATCAGGTATAACATGTTCAGTATAGACCTGCTCGTTATGGATGGATAACATTTCTTGTGAATTGGTGCTAGATTAATAAAATTTATTTCATTTCTGATTTAATTTAGAACTCTCTACAACCTAAACAGATGGTTAAAATAACTCATGGAGAAGATGACCCCTTGGTATGTCCATCAGTGCCAACCACATTATGGACATAAGTAAAACAAGAGGATGACAAATCAGACATGAAAGGCTGGAAACCCGACTAATGAGGAAAAGTGTGATTTTGGATTTATGACTATAAATTTCAGTAATAAAAATTAATAAAAAGTAATATAATTGGAAATAAATCAATATAATTAATATTATATTGATTTTGTATCAATATCATAATAAGTTTTGCCCAAAAACTGCTGGTAAAAACCTGCTTCTAACATTTTACTTTATTGTATTTCAGAGTTGTTGCTTTTTCAATGATTTATTTTGAGTGGAGTAATGGAGCAAGATAAATGGATAAATTCATTAAACACCACCAGTAGTGCAAGCCATATTTGGGTGGCAGTATAAAGATTGACTTAATAGATACAAAAGGCTGAAATGAGTTTCTTCTGTTGGATGTCTGGGTTCAGCCTTGGAGATAATGTGACCAACTTTGTCCTGCGGGCGAAGCACAAAGTAAAATGGATGCTCCATTCATCACTAATGTGTCACCAGCCATTTAGCCGCCCACCCCTCTGAATAATTTGCCCTTGAAATACGAAAATACTGTGCCATTAAGTTTAATTCAGTTCTTTATTGGTTAATTGCACCATTTCTGTCTAGTGCCTCAAAATAGCGATGACCACTGCTAATTATATCCCCAAAAAGTTGGGGATACGATGAAATTGTCATCGGCGCCAGGCCCAGCGTCACAGATCCTTTGTGTTATGTATTTGTGGCCTCTAAACATTTTCCAGCCATGTCACAACCGTTGGTGCAATTTAGTCCGATTTTGGTGCAAATGACTCGATCCCAGGAGGTCTATCTTGTATACATCATATTTTACTGTAAAAGTTAATATTTTACTCACTTGGGGTTTTTAGAACCAAGCTTCACATTTCACTTGGTGTGTTCAATCAGGGGGATTACTTGTACAACGCAGGGGATTGGAAGCTTTTGGGGAATATACCCTTGCTTCTGGGGCCAGCACTGGGAATTTTTTCACAATGGGCAGCATTCATCTGAAACTTATTACTCACTCACTCAGTGTATATATATATATATATATATATTCTGGGATATGAAAGAACCCTTCTCTCTGAAAGACAAAAGTGGAACAAAAACATTAACAACAAAGAGAATGGCACAGCAGAAGAGACGGTTGACATTTGGAGAGGTGTAAATGATGTTGAGACGAGAGCCAGCTTTGATCTATGTAATCCACTCACATCCACAAGAGGCAATACTTACGGGGTTTTTTTTGTCCTGCAGTGACCAGATACAGCAATGACACCGTAGTGGTGGCAAATGTTCTTTCCTTAGGCTATTTGCCCTCTGACACTGTGTTTAGGCCAGTATGTATGTTGCTCCAGTTTAAATGGCTGATACAATTGGTCAGAAGGCACGTTTATCCATTTATCCATTCCTATAAAAGCCCATTTGAAAAAATATCATATAAAATTTTGCTATTTTAAAAAATTTGGGAGCCCATCAGTTTACAACATCCTTAATGAATATAAAATTTTGACTTTTCTTCATAATTACATCTACTAACGATTGTTGAATGAAGTCATGTGTTTGGTGGTGTTTGTTTGTGAGTGTTAAACAGGATTCTTCAAAACCTTTTGATAGTATTTTAATCTTATATTGTGTGAAGTTGGGGCATGGGAAGGGAAATAGGTGTATTTTGAAACTTTTCTGGAGGACAGCATGGAAACATACCGTGACCTTATAGATTGGTGGCTGTAGCTCAGGACGTGGTTGTCCATTTATCGGAGGGTTGGTAAGTTGATCCCAGGCCCACGTAATCAACATGTTTATACTAAACCTCAGGAGTCTAGTTATGGCTGTTTCATTAGATGTATGAACATGGCGTGAATGGTTATTGCTCCTGATGAACAGGTGTCACCACTGTATGAATAATTGTGAATGGGTGAATGCTGGCTTGTGTCGTAAAGACCTTTGAGTGGTCAGCCAGGCCACAAAAACGATATAAGGATGGTCCAACCCATGCTGATGATCTGTGTGGCAGACTGTTTTACAGGCGGTTTGAGACCGGTTGTGTTGTTACCACTCCAGTCAAAGACCAAATTAAACAGCTTTGTTAAAATGGCAATGACAGGTTGGATGGAATACCCTTTTTCTGAACAACATCTAGGAAAAAAACTGTTAATAGATAAGTTCACCAGAACACGAAAAGCAGCCTGAGACATTCAGCACCGAGATCACAAACTGTTTCCTTCAGGCAGACAATTTAGAACACTAAGTACAAAAACAGCCTGTTCAAATAGTCCCTCCTCCCAAGTTCAGTCTCATTGATAAAGAAACAGCTCAGTCCTCCTAACTCAGGTTCCTGTTCTATGACGATTTATCATTAGGGGTTATATAACGTGCAATACACAATCTGTAATACTGTCATTCACATCGTTATCTTTTTCTTTTTTTTTCTTTTACATGTTTCACAAGTATCTGTGTAAGCTTGAAAGAATGTTGTATAACGTTTTGCCTTTTTATGTGTGCACTATTTATGTATAATACTCACGTGCTATATAGTATAATATTTCCTAAAACAGTACTGGGATGCTACACAATAATAAAATTTTGTATTTGGACATTTTCTATATTACATTAGTCAGTTTCCATTTTGTAAATGCAAAGAGCTTTATATCTGAACAGCTGTCCAAGGGTAATTTATCTTCAGGGATAACAGAATTTGGATGATGGTGGTGGGAAAAGGCAAGCGATATGATCTGAGTGACTTTAATGAGTTTCAAATTGTGATTGCTAGACGACTTGGTCGGAGAATCTCCGGAACTGCAGGTCTTGTTTGAAGTCTTTGGTCTGCAGAAGTTAGTACATACCAAAGTTGTTCACTGATGCACATTGGAAGCGAAGACTATTACATGTTTCCCAATCCTAGGAGCTACTCTAGCTGAAAAAGTTAATGGTTGGACTGACACAATATTGTGCACACAGGCAGATACACAAAGTCCCTTTTAGTTAGCAATGTCGGAGTCAAATGTTTGCAAATGTGGGCTATAAAGAGTAGCAAGCCAAGCTCCAGTCTCCTGAACTAACAGAAGACATAGGTTAGCAGGCCAGTTATCGAATTCAACAGCAAGAAGTCCAACTCTGCTCCTCAGGTGGAACTGCAGACTGTATGGGCTTAAATATTGAATCCGTTAATAGTATAAATGTATCTGCATCTGCACCCTCCACTAGTACAGTCAGTTGTCGTGAAAGGGCAGGACCTGGAGATCTATCAGAATGTCACTGTATGCTGCATTAGCCCCGACATCACGCTCTCTCACCCACACACATGCATTAGGAGACACGACATCGCAGTTGTGCACAAGTTGGTGTTTCGCTTGTCTGTGTGGAGGAGTTTACTGTGCAAATATTATTTTTCAGTAAGTGAAGTTCCGTCTGCATTTGCCCAGAAGTTGTTTTTCCTGCTAGAGATGCTGTTTGTTTGACTGAAAGACAAATAGAGGTCTACCATTCCACTCTTAAGGCAACCTTCAGCACATCAAAGATGTCTGGCTTGTGCTCTGCAGACTTCTAAAAACATTAAACCATCTCTTTAATCACACTCTCTCTAACACAAACGCACTCCTATGGCTGCATCAGTGATTTCAGCTGTGCCAGTGCCACTATTAAACATGAATGCGTGCTAGAGGAATGCTGCAAACCATCCTCAGATGCCTTCTATTCAATGTTCACAGACAACTGCCCCTGAATGGGCGGTTTTAGCTTAGTGGGTAGAGCTTTCATCCCTCAACCAGGAGACCAGGGTTTGAGCCAAGCCCCTGACGCAACATGCTATGGCTCCTTGAGCCAAACCCTGTAACTTCGGCCCCCCAGGCCCTTCACAGGGGCTGCCCAGTTCTCCCTCAGGGATGGGTCAAATGCAGAGACGAATTTCACAATGTTGTACTGTTTAACATGAGTTAAATAAAGGAAAGATGAGAGAGACAGCTCTTTGCTTTTTTAAGCTTAAAAGGGTTTACGTTTCGACGCGACAAAGGTTGGCATGTTCAACTTTATGTCTCAGTGCATTGATTAGGATAGGCTAAGTGCAGGACCGTGGAAGTGTGTCTGCAGACATCTTACAAATCAGTCTTAATTGGAGAGAGTTGAGTGTTTATCCCAAAGGATTAGGAGGCTTTTTGCTTTTATTTTGCTCCTAATGCAAGGAATTAGGCGATGGTGGATTAGGAGAAACCTTTCAAATTGTGTTTGTCCTTGTTTCTGTACAGAAGCTGTATCTTTCATCGCTACCGTGATGCACTACGGACTTTTAAAATCACATTTAGATCATAAATTTGACTCGCAAGTATACAGCGTAAATATGGCTTATACTGCTACTCTGCCAAGCATCGTCACTGCTCCAGCAACGGGGATGCATAACATTTCAGATGTTCACGGCAGCCAGGTCATTAGGTCCACAAATTAAAAATAGGAGTTAGATTTGAACAAATGTTGAACAAAGAGTGGTGGGACATGCACTTAGATGCACTAAGATGAATGGCCACAGGGACGTCAAGAGTACTGTGTGCCGTGCAAGTGTTCTGAAGTCAGACTTTTAGCAGGAGCTCAACACATTCAGGCTACCGACACATGCTGAGCCAGTGAAGCCGCAAATAACCAGCTATTACTTTGCAGACACAGTACATACATTATCATATGAGGATCTGGACAAACCTCATAAAGTAAGATTCTATAATTTTTCAATCCTTTGTCATAGCATGTCCGTTTCCTACTTCAAAGCAAACAAAACCCATGCACGAGGGTATATCTCCGAAAATACCCCATGTACAACAATCGCCCTTATTTAACTTCTCAAATTAAATGTAAAGTTTTGTCCACACTATTTTTTTAGTAATAAAGCTCCCTGAACTGTGTGAAATATGAAAAATTTGATTACAATATAAAATAAACGAAATAGATCTTCTTGAGTCGATCCATAAGCAGCAAATTTGGACTAAATCAGACCAACGATTAGGAAGTTATGACCTTAAAACTGCTTTTTGTAAAAAAAAAAAAAAAACGTAATAAATCCGTACTTAAATAGCGCTTTTCTAGTCTGTTCGACTGCTCAAAGGACTTTACATTGAGTTATATTTAACTAAAACTCAATGTTTACAAATGGATTTCCTCGATCCGATCAATTTGCACAAAATCTAGACTAAATCGGACCAAAGGTTGAAATGATGTCCGAAAAAACATTTAGCTATAAATCTCCGTCTAGTGGTAGAGATATTAAAACAAACTCCCCCGACAATATACTCCAGTTTTCTTGAGGCTTTGTGTGAAGCTTATCCGGTGTGTAGTCGTGGAGTCACCGGGCTAAGAAGGGTATTCCAGATGTCCCTCTCCCTAGCAATGCTCTCCAGCTCATCCTAGGAGATCCCGAGGTGTTCGATTCAAAGGCTGCAATTAATTAGAAATACAATAAATAAGATTTTAAAAGGGAGTAAAATATCCAAACCGCAGTAACTAAATCACCATCTTAATAAGTAGGTCTTTATGTGAGTTTTCGACAGTCTTGGAGCATAATATCTAAAAGAATTTTGCCCAACTTGTTTTGTGGGTTACTGTAGGAACAGTTAAAATACCATCATCAGAAGCTCTAAGTGCTCTTGTTGGTTGATACAGGATTAAATGGTCTAAAATGTATGAAGGTGCTATATCATTTAGAGCTTTGTAAATGAGTAAAAGTAGCTTAAAATCAATTCTAAAATAAACGGGAGGCCAGTGCAGTGTAGTTAAAACATTTTTTGTTATAGGTCTGGCGTCAGCATTTTGAACTAAAACAACGTCTTTATCATAGACCATCATTTAATTCATTCATCATTATCTTTATCATTGAATTTAATTAAACATCATTCCAAAACAGCTAACTCAACTGCTCGCCTACACACATGCAAGGAAGTGTATAAAAAATGTGATATTGTAGCGACCATAACATAAATTAACTATTTTAATAAGCTTATATATTTAGCTTTCTGTTGACAGATTACACATGATAAAAGCAATATCACATCTGAAATAAAGATCAGGTTCCCAGAATGAGCGTAAAGCCAATACAACCTTAGAAGAAGATGAAGAAGAATAGCACCTTATATGGTTGTTGTTAAAGGTTATGATATTTTTGGTATCCGAGACTCCAATGGACGTGGATAAACTTAAACTGCAACCAAATCTACCTTCTTCTTCTTTCGGCTCTTCCCTATAGGGGTCGCCACTGTGGATAATCTGGTTACACGTATTGATTTGGCATAGGTTTTATTTTGTATGCCCCTCATGACACAAACCTCACCATTTATCTCGGCATGGGACCGGACCTACAAGTGCATGGGATTGTTACCCCTTATTGGCTGGTTTAAAAAAATCATCCAAATCTAACCTGTGGGTACAAATAAGAAAATACAAGAAAAGACTGGTGATGTTTTGTAGTCACACAGAATGAAATCCCTTGTGAAAGTCATGTCGATCGATCATCACACCAGTTTTAGGCTCACTGCACTGGCTGGCCGTCAAGTAGATGATAGATTTCAAGATACTCCTTATCCAGACAGGAAAGCTTCTTGGTTATCTCATTTCCCACTTGGTCTCTACTGAGTCTTATAATTTGTGATTGTTCTCTGTCATTGTTGATGTCTTCCAATTCCTTGTTTTATCACGATAAGCACTTAATAGCTTTCTTTTGAAAAGTGCTATACAAAGGGGTTTTATTATTATTATTATTATTATTGCAATGCTCTTCATGGCTTAGCTCCAGCATATATCACTGAGCTCCTGACACCCTACACCACTTAACGGCCCCTCAGATCTTTCAAGCAGTTCTTTCTTTCTCTACCATTAACAAATCTCAAAAACAAGCCGACTGCTTTTTACGGATCGGCTTTTCCACGCTTTAACTGCTTTAGAAACATATGTTTCATGTTTGTGAAAATGCACTGTGTTTTGATATTTTGACGAAGCCCTTTGTGTTTTAAGTCTTTGTGAAGCCCCTTGTATCCCCTGCTTTGAAAGGTGCTATATAAATATATAAATAAAGCTTTGATTGATTGATGGATCGATGCTTGTGACCCTGAGCTGCCACGTCTACCTCAACCTCCTACTCTCTTGAGACTGTCGCTCTGGGAACACGCGGATACTCTGATCTTGGCTCAGATGTTTACGAAGCCCAGCAAATCCCACTCAGATGCTAAATAGTGACTTTTCGGCACAGATTGACAACATAACAGCCTTTATATAAAACAAATTATGCAAATAATGGAAATTGTTCTACAAAGAGAGACATGCAGAGCAGTGACACATTTAGCTCATGTTCAAATGCAAATCCAGTGCTAGATTAAACCAAGTTGAGGGAAACCTTTTATGAAAAGGGTCTTTGGGTATTTATTAACTTTGTTATAGGACTTCAGAGCGTGTGCTTCTGTGAACTGACATGTCAAAGTTAACATTCAGCAGCAGAGCACTTGCAAAATTTAAATATATCTATCTTAAAACTGTATTATTTGGACTCAAATAATCATTTATTTTCTGAGAGCAGAAATTAGGAAATAATGTTGGGATTTATTTTTACTCAACAATGTGACAGGAGAGAAGCACTAATTGCTGTCAGGAAATTGTCACGGTTATTATCTCTGAAGCTGGTAGAGATTTACTCAACATGATCTGTTCCAGCACAGATAAAACGGCAGGCTGTTATTTCATGCTAAGTGAACTGGATGCAAAACTCTCTGCTGGCTGCATTATGTCAGTTTTATGGATCAGTTTAGCTTGAACTCATGAATCTCAGACGGCACATGCCTTACCATACGGCAGCAGCAGCGTGGGTTGGTGGTGAATTTGTCATCATATGATCCGTAGATATGTTAGAATGTCTCTCCGACACAGTCATGTGGGAGATAAGGCAGGGTTATGAATGACATGTTTACGCCCGGTTATTTTTCTGTTCTCAGAGAACTAAGTGTCTCCATCTTTTCTCTCAGCTTTGAAATGGTTTTGTGTCTAACATCTGTCAGATAATGGGACTCTGCAGAATACTTATCTTACTTTGTAAGGCCGAGCTCACACTATGGGAGTTTTTAAAATCCTAAAAGGTGGTAAAATCAAGTTTCCACACACACACACACGCACACAATGACAAACTCCCCAGATGATCTGCTCTCCAATCTCAAACATGCATACGCTACAAGATTCCAAAGTAATGGGGCATCACACACGCTACATGATTTCATTAAGATTCTCGTGCCCATGGGAGCCATGAAGGCACCGCCTCACGCCAAATCTCGTGAAGCGGGCCTACTTTGCAGAGAGAAAAAGGGAAAACAGTAGAAACAATTGAGGATGGGAAAATGGTTGCAAAGATGATGTTAACACGGGCTATTTATCCATCAGCAAGAACCAGCGGTGAGTTTACTATATGAGCTTACTATCTTTTCATAAGTTGGGCTGGAGTGTTTACTGTTGCCTGGCAACACTAGCTGTTGCTCTAGGATGTTTCTGTCATTGGCTAATGGAATCTTGTTCAAAGAGTAGTGATGTAATCCTCCACATTATCACTCCTTATGGTCAAAAAAATGTTTCAAAAATTATTACTGTGGCACTGACTATGAGACGATGAGGATAAGAATGAATCGGGTAATGCCTCATACCATCAGATATTCTGGGCTTTGTCTTCTGGTTGGCAAAAGGTGCAAACTGCCTGGAAATGAGCTGTACAGGCTTCTCCATAGGATGATTCAAAAAGCAACACATTACTGCTTTTTACATTTACATCAATCAGCCATAACATTAAAACCAACTGCCAATTGTTAGGTAGATCCCCTTTGCAACTAAAGCAGCTCTGTGATGTGTGTTCTGGAATCTTTTCTATCAGAACCTGCAATTTGTTTTACTGTACCTCTTCTGTCGGTTTGGAAAAAGATGGGCTGACTTTTGCTCCCCACACACATCAATGACCCTGTTGACACTTGGTTTTAGAATGCGTTTTTGGCAATCAATTGGATAGTGAGTCATATAGCTAAATACAAGTATAAATTACTTCCAAGACCCATTGTGATCCGATCACTCAAACCACTTGCCTTGGTGGTCTGGGACGCATTTGACCACATATCCTTTATGGTGTAAACATTACTTTGGCTCCTTGTCTCCGACAAAGACATAACATTAAAATCCATTGTCAGTGCCGGACGTGGTGGTTGTTTTGGCGGAAGCACGCAACTCTTAAATAGAGTGGAAGTGAGTTGCAAATTACTTTGTCCTGTCAGTATATATATACTATAGTATACATACTAGTAATAGGTCTAATAGGACTAGTAATAGTCCTTACATATATATTAGCTATTGATACAGCTTAAAGTTGTTTGGTAGCCCATGCTAGCCAGCTAAATAAATCTTGCTGTCTGCTTGGGATGTGATTGTCCAAAACACATCTTAAAACCAAGTCTTAACAGGGCCAATAATGCTACTATAATACTTCAGTGCTACTATGTAGCAATCACTGTTTGAAGTACTACCTCCTTTCTTCTCTGGTTTTTAATTGTATTATATCATATATGGAGCCATTGTCTCAACACTGCGGGCAGACTTGCTCCTACAGAGACAGAACATTCCAGGGTAATATGATGAAACTCAATGATGAAAGTTCTTCTTTCTCTGACCTTTCTGCTTCAATTGCAGGGACACACTGCAAAGTCTTAAAGAAAACTCAAAGACAAGCTTCATCTTATCTCATAATCCTGTCACCAGGTCACCAGTTGTCCTGGAACATCCAACAAGATGTGCAGCCATGGAGATGCTCTGGCCCAGTCTTGTAAGCCATAACCATTTCGCTCCATTTTCAGTGTTTTCATCATATCAACGATGGGGGCAAATATATCCACCCTTTTGACAGATGCAATCGTAAACAAGATTTTCTTCTTCTTTCGGCTGTTCCCTTTCAGAATCGCACCAGAGGGTTATCGGTTTCCATCCATAGTATCCAAAGGTACTCCACTGGCTAACAATGCCAGTGACAGTCATTGCTAGCCTGGGTCCCGACGGATCTGGTCTGCTTTGGAAATCCGTTTTATATTCCACATAATAATTTGTTATGGGGTTAAAGCCGGATGCCCTTCTAGACCCAACCCTCCCAATTTATTTGAGCTTGGGACCGGCACTAGAAAGTACACTGACACTGATCTCTGTCTGGGTTGTGCCATTGTAACAAGATAATGTATGTTATTGTGAATCTGCCTGTGAGTGGTTATAATGTTACGGCTGATCAGTGTATGTGAACAGATTAAAAAAATGAGAAATATCTTAAGAGACAGACTACTTCTCCAGGATGTACCACTCTTGTTTCCAAATGTCAGCTAGGGTAGGGTCCAGCTTCTCCACAACCCCTCCACAGGATAAGGATAACAGAAAATGAATGACTGGATATACATTTTTTATGAAATAAATTAGGAACAACTGCCATGCAAAAATATTTTTGCTGCCATTTCTTACATGCAGTGAGGCCTAAGCTTGTTGAATACTTGAATTTGGCCGGCTTAAGCACACTAGTGTCTCTGAAAAGATGTTTCTGTCCAGCAGTCTGTGAGTTGAACAAGGTAGTCCGTCGCCAGGTGAATCGCTGAAGTAAAATAAAAATTGCTAATGTAAATGTGCATTTCAGCATCTCATAATCCTGTGAAAATGAAACCTAATGGAGGGCAGTCTGAGTGCTGGCGCATACAATATTCTGTGCATGAGGAAAAACTTTCTGCAGCTCTGTGGGCTGCTACTGCTTGGCATCCATTAAAAGGAATTTAACATGCCTCTGCAAAGGTTTTGAGGGACTTTGAAATGCGCTGACTGGCCTTGGGCTACTGGACATCGGGGGGTGTTTGATTTGTCTAGGTTAGGTTATCAACCAACCAGGTCAACACAGCAACACAGTGATGCCTTTCATTAATCTTCCAACCTTCCACCGGACCCTGATACCTTTGCAGAGATGTGAGGAGAAAAATAGAAATCTCTTTTGTGGGATTGTGTTAAGCTTGGATAAAAACACTGTGACTCTCCAGCAGCTGCTTTGACCCTGTGATGCTGCGTCCTCTGACACACGCATGGATTCCCTTTTTATAGGCATCTGCTGTGTATTTTCTGTTGTAATCGCTACATCCTCTTTAGCTTTCACTCCTCTACTTATCTACTGTTTCTCCTCTGGTCTTGAGTCCATATGATATTCCACTTACTAGTTTTTATCCTCAAAATCCTTTTAGAAGGCACTGGTATCGGCTGTTTTCAGGTTGTTATCTCAGATCTGAATCATTTCCAGCGAATAAACCTACCGTCGCCTTCACTGACTGTGTTAAGATGGTTTGTGCTCTCGTCTAGACAGACCCCTCTGTCACGTTCGACCGGTGGATCCCTCCTTATGTAATATGCAAAATTCGCTCTAGGTAACTGCAACCGAACGCTTGATGAAAGGTCTGTTGTGTAGTGCAAGCATAGCATTGTATTGCAGATATGTTGGTGTTTATCTCTCTTACTTGCATGGACAGGCTAGATTGAGCCGGCCTGATTGGGTGGCTTTGTTTGCGGTCAACCGTCTCAAATCCAAACTGGTTTGCCCATCCCATTTACGACCCTTATTAACCCTCTTATCGACTGGCATGCCAAATCCTGTCGGCGGCGACGGGAATTGGCATGCGTATTTCACATTACCGTGTACCCCTAGACTGTTTGAGCTATCTAGAAAATTCAAAAATTACCAGAAAGCAGAGAAATAGAGCTTTGCTACCATATACTAGTCAATACGTAGACCCAAAGGAATCCCGCATAATGACCGTCTAATCACAGACAAGAGACCCCAGCCTGTCACACATTTGTAACATGAGCTTCTCAGTACCGTAACTCCTGAACGGTTGTCGCATTTCAAAAAATTTGAACTTTTTCCAAATGTAAAGAACAAGAGCTTTCAGTTGGTGTATGGTACAGACATTACGGTAAGGATATTCTGAGCGAGGGAAGATCGATATGCAGCTTTGAGTTGAGTGAGATGGAGCGAAGGAGAAAATGCTGCAGGGACAACCACCCAGATAAAAAACATCTGGACATTTATTATAAAAACAGGCAGAAAAAAACCCTAAAATACCAGGACTGACACCTGTTTTTTTTGTACATATGTGAAATAGTTCAAAGTTCCAATTGTTCGTGTGAAATAGTTTGTTCAGCTCATTTCAGATTTCTTATCCTGTTATATACTTGAAAAATGCAAATCTGTTATTTGTCTTTTTTCCCTTTAAACACAGTAATATCGAATAACTGCCAGATTTTTGAAGTTATCTTGGAAAAAGGGGCAGAAGCACTCACTTAATTCACATTTTATGACAACTCTACGAACATAAAATCAAAATAAATCCAGGTGGCCTGAATATAATTATCATAAGAGGGTTAAGAAGCATGCCTCTTCTACTAGCTATTGGCAGGTTTAGACAATGCAAATTTTAAGTAGGGGTGGATCCTCTTTTATTTGCAGGAACAGCGTAATCAGTGAGTAAAATTTTGGGTTTCTAACATTGCATGCGGAGAATCACTGAACCTAGGCACACACCAATAATAATTGTAGCAAAATCTTTTGGGCCAAACCTACATTGAGAAACTAGGTCTACGCTGTCATTCAAGAAAAGCCCAAATCCTCTTTGTTGCAAGAGCAACTCCCCTGATTGACCTCCTGAAATTGGGTAAGAAAAGTAGTTTGTGAAAAAGCTCCCCCTAGGGAGTAAAATATACGCTATCGGACTTACACTATTACTTCTATCAATATTTCCTGAATAAGGACAAATGTTTATCAACTTTTGACATTCAGAGGTTGTTGGGATTTCAGGTGCTGTCTTCACTCTAATGGTTTGGGGTCATGGAGTCGAGTTTCCTAGACACAACCCTAGTCTACTGGATTCTGTTACATCTCTTCCAACTAAAATTAAGACGATACCAGAAAGAAAAAGAATTGGGAAGTCGCTATAAAAATTCCAGTGCAACAATCTCCCCTCCTTAACCATCATTTTCCCCTTTTCTCACTGTCTGTTTTTCTTCCCTGTCTGTGGGTGTTTGTTGCTCCAGGGTTGGCCAACAGCTCTGATCATTCACCTCATTACCACATCCACCTCTCCTGAGTTCCTGCTGCCAATGACCTAAGCAGACCCACCTGGTCTCCATGGTAGTTAAGGTCTGACTCCACCCACTATTAATTGAGTCATTGGTAATTACCGAGACTCAATGTTCCCGCCATACCTTGGGTCGCAGTCTTTTCTCCAGTAGATGCTTTGAAAGAAAATTATCCGCTGTCTGAACTGCTCTCTGCCCAGTCTGCTCGCCGTCACTGTTTGCGGATTCAGTTATATTCCCCAAAAATTTTTAATCATCAACTCTGTCCCAGGGTACTTTATTTTGGGTCGTTATTCTTTAAAAACTATTTTAAGACTTTCTTGAAACATTGGCTGTTTCTCAATATGCAAACTTCCGTGGTCTTGCAGACTTGCGGGCTTTTCAAACCTTATCAGTTGTGTTGCAAGTTGTCAGTCGCTCTCTCTATTTCATCAAGACTGCATCGATGGTGACAGACTCCGGACAGTCACGTATCCCGACATGTATTTTAATAGCAACAACACCTCTGGCCCCAATGGAAGAAAGAATCGGCAGCCGTAAGTAATAGTCTTTTAAAAATGACTATTGTCATCTTAATGTAGATTTAAGATGTTTTAGGCGACAATATTGATGTTTCAAACGTAAATATATCCTCGGTTTATCAACATTGAGCCCATTTAAGAATTTTCCCGCGATGTTTTTTCGGAGTTGTGAGCTCGGTTCGTTGCCAAGTTTACTGGGCGGTCAACTCTTATGGGTCCCGCTGACAGCTGTCTCATGTTTGCGCGTTATTCTAAGATGATACGCTGGTTCAGGTGTATTCATATTGGTTAAACATGGGATATAAGTTTATACAAAAGTAACGTTTAAATAATATTGTGATGGTTTGGCAGCTGAGAGAGTTTTGTTCATATTTTAAAAACCACTTGACAGGTACCTTCAAATAAGGGAAAACCGAATAATATCATGAACATTACAGCAAATGAATATATGTCTGTCTATTATCAATGGATAAATGGTAACTGGACTTTACTGATCTGATACTGATACTTGACCTTTCAATTCTGCCGTACAGTCAGTGATGCTAAAGATGTCAGCATTCACTCTCCATTGGAGACTGCAGCAGGGATGCTGGCTGTGAGTCAGCTTCAACGAGTACAAGAGATCTCAACAACCATGTGATTGTTAAATGTCTGAGAACTCTCAGTGCAGTAGATCTGTCACCAAGACTGATGTGTATTTTTTTCACTAAAACAACAAAGCTAGAAATCTTTCCTTCTGGTCTTTGGCTAACACAGACAGCCTTAGTAATGTATTTTTTTTCAACCATTATGTTTTGCAAAGCTGAGACTACAAGTCTACAAATGGTTCAAATAGCTGTAGGTATACTCTTAATTAAAAGAACATTGGGAAATAAATAGTAATTGAAAGTCTGTGTGGCTGGGAATTTTTTCCTGTGAGCATAGAAGAACTACACTACTCAAAAAAATAAATAAAGGGAACACTGAAATGGGCAGCCCATTCAATAGCATCAATGCCTTCGTCATCAAGGAACTCCTATCACACTCCAGCCAAGAGGCCGGGCATTTTGTCATGCAACAGAAGGAACCCAGGGACCACTGCACCAGCATACAGTTTGACAATTGGTCTGAGGATCTCATCCCGGTACCTAACATCAGTCAAGGTACCTCTAGCTAGCCAATGGAGTTCTGTGAGGCCCTCCAAGGATGTGCCTCCCCAGATCATCACAGACCCAGTGCCAAACCGGTCATGCTGGAGGATGTTGCAGGCAGCATAACGTTCTCCACAGCGTCTCCAGTGTCTCTCTTGTCTGGCACATGTTCTCAGTGTGAACTTGCTCTCATCTGTGAAGAGAAAAGGGCGCCAATGGCTAATCTGCCAATTCTGGTGTTAGCAGGCAAATCCCAATCGGGCTGCAGGGTGCCGGGCTGTGAGCACAGACCCCGCTCATGGACGTCGGGCCCTCATGCCATCCTTTGTGCGGAGACATCAACACAAGTGGCGTGCTGGAGGATATTTTGCAGGATTCTGGCAGTACTCCTCCTCCTTCTCCTTGCACAAAGGAGCAGATGGCGGTCCTGCTGCTGGGTTGTTGCCCTCCTACGTCCCCTCCAACTCACCTGGTGTACTGGCCTGTCTCTTGGAATCCCCTCCGTGCTGTTGACACTATGTTGGGAGACACAGCAAACCTTCTGGCTACGGCGCGCATGGATGTGCAATCCCCGAGAAGCTTCTCTACCTGAGAAGCTTTTGTGTGCTGCAGATACAGCCTCATGCTGACGCTAGTGGTGGGGGCACTGTAAAACCTGTTGTCTGCCCCTTTTACACGACAGCAGGTGAAATTGATTCACAATCATTATTGCTTCCGGACTGAACAAGTTGATATCCCAGAGGTGTGAATGACTTGGAGTTACGCTGTGATTATTTTGTGTTCCCGTTATTATTTTGAGAAATGTATTTTGGATGCATTCCATTTGGCCATGTATGCTCACTGCAATAGCAAGGATACCTAACTGAGGTCAGAAGTGGCTTTCCTTCTCTATCAGGTGCTGAGGTAATGATTAATGCAATTTCCTCACAGCTTGTAGATGTTAGGAGGGGCATGACAGTACCATCTCCTATCTGATTCAGCCATGAAAGGTCAAGTGAAATATGTGTCCAGATTATGAATAATGGATTTTGTCAAATGGCAACATAAACTGGAGATTCCAGACATGATTACCAGTATCTGCCAACTCGTATGGAATAATAAACAGCATGCTCAAAGCAGTGCAGCTCCAGTCAGATTTAGATGAACTCCTATATGTTTCTTGTCAAATCAGATCAATCAGAGAAGACTAAGAATGAAAAAAAAGATAAATTATTTATTACGATGAAAGATGTGTGATAATCGATTAGTCTTGGCACTCAGACTCTACGGGGAGATCGAGATAGAAGGGTCTCCGCCCTGAGCAGCAGCACGGAATTCCCCATTTTAGCCTGGATACTGGTGGTGGTTGATGAGACTGGTGAATGATGAAGCTGATGGGAAGGTGCAGTTTGCACAAACTGATGGTGATGGGCTTGGCATGCAGGTGTGACAGTGATTGGATAATGAGGCTACCTAAATGGGTGCAGCTGATAGCAATTGAGGCCCCAGATTGTGAAGCAGGTAATTGAGATGGACTGAGCATAAGAAGGTGATGATCTAGTGGTGAGAGGCCCAATAGTGTGAGAAGAGAGTCTTTCTGATTGAACTTTCGATAGATCACCATTGGGTAGAAATCATATTGTATAGTTTGTTTGATAGTGAGCTTCATGAGGAAGGATTCCTCCCTGACCCTTAAATAGGCAAGCAAGGTTGTAGCTGTCAGGAGTGTCTGTGGAGTTGCCTGTGCCTGTGTGTTGTCTTCTTTACAAATTAACTTTACTGCTTTTATAACAGTCTGATAAGCCAAACAGATTGCTATACCGACAGTATATTTGCTGAACTTTAATGCAGTCCTATCATGTTTTATAACATCACTGCTGATCCAAATATAAATAAAATGTATATATAAATAATATTTAAAAATAATACATAAAAAATACAAAAGTTTCTCTGGAATAACATAAGATAAGATAAGATAAACCTTTATTAGTCCCACAATGGGGAAATTGCGGGGTTACAGGAGCAGAGCATGTTACAGAATACAGAATAACAGAGCAACATTATGTACAATTAAATTAAATTAAATGTGCAGTTGTGGACATGTTGGGTAGTGTATTGTCCCATAGTGCAAAGTGCAAGTGAGGTAGGTGTGTGTGTGTGTGTGTGTGTGTGTGTGTGT